>PVHY01006517.1:0-73963 GCA_004024945.1 Uropsilus gracilis | reverse complement strand
CTCGTTGCCCGGGGTACCACGGACTCAAGCCATCCCCAGCCTCAGCTTCCCAGGTAGCTGGGATTACAGGCGTGCGCCACCACGTCCAGCTGTTTTTTTGGAACCAGGTCTCACTACGGGCCCCAGGCGGGACTCGAACCGCGATCCCTGGCCCCGGCCGCTTCATAGGCTGAAGCTTACAAGCACGAGCCACCGTGCCCGGCCAAGTTTAGCTACTTTAGATTCTGATTGAGGAGGATGAGGTAGCATGCAGGAAAGAGATATCCATAAGTAAATATATATAATCTCATTTGTATAAACCTGTATTTTTATTCATAAAAACTATTTAATGGGAATATCCCTTGCATACTTTTTGCTCATTGACTAATACTTTATAGTCTTACTAATTTTAGTCTTTGTTTTAGAGAAACTTGTTCCTAAATAGAATTTGGGTTTTCATCCCTCAACTTGAGTGTATTTTACATTCTTCCTCACCTATCGTCTTGGTAAATGATTTGCTGTTAATATTTTTCTTCTAGTTGGAAATCTACATTTCTGAAGGAACTCATTCAACAGAGGAGGACAGTAAGTGAATCTTGACCATTATTAAAACATATCTTCAGATAATACTTTATTTTGGATACCAGGTTATTCTGCTAGCCAAATATTTACTGGGTTGTTTGCAAAGAAACAAAATTAGATGCTAGTTCTTCCTTGAAGTAGAGAGACTTTGATATTTCATGGAAGTTATTTTGTCATTGGAACTTCAGTTGAACTAGAGGTATACTATCTAAGGTTATTGACTGGTCTAGGCCAGTGGCTACATAGCTATAAAGAATATCTAGTTTTAGGGACCTTGACTGCTAAGCTTTAAGGAAGGGCTCTTTTGTGGCAGGATAGAAAACTGTGTACTTGAAATTAAAGGTCTAAAAAGTAAAGCTTTTGGGAATCTTGGGGTAGATGTTGTCTCTGAGGGTTAATGTAGAAGAAAGGGAGTAGGGAATCTTCTTTATATTGAGGATCTCTAGCTACAGAGAGAAATCAATCAGTGACCACTTAATAAAAGAGCTGGGGTTTGGGGTAGCACAAAACAAAATGTCCTACATAGTGTTACATTAAAAACAGTGGAATCTTATCTACAAATGCTAGAGTACAAATGAAAACTACTTTTAAAATGCATATTGTGCTTAGCTTTCTTCACTGGGTAAAATGAGATATTGTAACAGAAGAGAGGAAGAAAGAGACAATGTTAGAATGAAAGAAACAAGAAACATGGAAGCCAGGAAGGTGGCTCCTGACTGTAAGCTTCAGCCTATGAAGCGGCTGGGGCTAGTGATCGTGATTCGAGTCCCACTCGGGGCAACACAGCAAGACCTAGTCCCAAAAAATAGCTGGGCGTGGTGGCGCTTGCCTGTAATCCCAGCTACCTGGGAAACTGAGGCTGGGGATTGCTTGAGTCTGTGGTACCCCGGGCAATGTGAGCCTGCGGTTCCAAGGGCAAAAATAGCGAGACCTAGTCTCAAAAAAAAAAAAAAATAGCTGGGCATGGTGGTGCATGCCTGTAATCCCAGCTACCAGAGAGGCTGAAACTGGGGATCGCTTGAGTCTGGGGTACCCTGAGCAATGAGAGTCTGGGATTCCCCTGGCAACATAGCAAGACCTAGCCTCAAAGGAAAGAAAGAAAGAAATATGGACAAAAATTACAAAGAAAAATACAAATAGTTGTGGGAAGATAGTAAGATTATAAGATTATAGGGAAAATTTTTCTTTTTAAGTCTCCCAGAACTTATGAATAACTATAACCAAGTTTTGGTTTTCATGGAATTAATTCTGTCTTAACACACTAATGAAAATACTGTCTGGCACTACATGTTGACACAGTCTGGTAATGTTTGCTATGTGTTTTGTAGTCAACAAGCAGATAAATGACAAAGAGCGAGTGGCAGCTGCAATGGAGAACCCCAACTTACGGGAAATCGTGGAACAGTGTGTCCTTGAACCTGACTAATATCTGTTTTAAGAGCCACTGAACTGTTGTTTAATGTATTTGTTTAAACTCTTTGTAAAATGCAAAAGACTCATGTTTAATACATAGGTGATTTGTACCTCAAAGCTTTTTTAAAAGGATTATTTCCAACGAGATTTAATTACAAGATAGTACCTAATTTGTTAAGTGTGTAACATTCTCAGGATTTGTAACCCTTAAATGATCAGATAGAAAAATATTTTCTACTTATTATGTGTAAGATGAGTTGCTATTTTTCTGATGTCCATTCTGATACTACTTTTTGTGTCAAATAGTTAATGTGCCCAAATGTATTCAGTTTAAATCATTACTCTGTAAAATAAATAAAAGAGATGATTCTTATAATGATGCATCTAAGAATTTGTTTATTGAATTATAAAAGTTTTATTATTATTATTATTATTGCTGATTATTGTTTATGATTAGGGATCTATGAACTGAAAGGAGCTCTTTAAAATCTGCACCATGCCTTCAAGAAATATCCTGGACCCATTGAAAGATAAACAAATGAGGATAGGACAAGATTACTTAATATAATTTCAAAGATCAAGAGACCCTCAAAGAGTTTTAATTAGACTGCTTTAAATGTATGGGCTCTTCTTGTACTTCTGTTTGTTGTAGGGAATAGTGGTCATTTGAATTTTAACAGGGTGGTAGATAGCTTCTAAACCACCAGTGATCTTTACTTCTGGAATTTAGGCTCTTGTATAGTTTTCTTTCATACTGAATCAGGCCTAATTGGTGTAACTAATAAAGAATGGCAGAGGTATATGACTTTTGAGGTGTTGCAGCTTTCACCTTGATCTCTCAGACTGCACATTCTGTGGGATTTTAGCTGCCATGTTATGAGAACACTCAGGTAACCCTGTGGAGAATTCCAAATGGAGGAACTGAGGCTTCCCACCAACAACCAACACCAGTGTCAGGCTGATATCTTGACTAGGACTTCTCGACACTCCGAGAAAGAACTGCCTAAGTTTAGCTACTCCTGAATTCCTGACGAGAGAAGCTAGAACCTCACAACACCATGAGCTAGAACTGTCTAAGGTAAGCCACTCCAGAATTGCTGACTTGAGTAATAATAAATGTTTTTTGTTTATACCACTAGGTTTTGGAGTGATTTGTTAACAACAATAAGTAGCTAACATGCAAGTTATTAGAGTGAAGCTCTTCTAACTCTAATTGAGGCTATTAAGGGGAGAACAGGAGAACCTGTATTATGTCTCTTAAACCTCTTTGTCCTCTTCAGGAATATAAGTTTTCAGATAACAGGATTTGGTAAGAAAATTGATGAGATATCTTTTGATGAAGTTAGTTCTGGGAGTTCCAGCCTCATTTTGACACCTTCTACCACCATCTGCTGAGGGAAATTTTAAGGGGAAGACTCAGAAGTTAGAAATGGGGTCCCTGTAGTCGATAACCTAAAAAACTGGTACTTGATTCATGCCTGAGAAAGAAAAGAAGTGGGCAAAAAATGATTCTTCTGTCTAGGAAGTTGAGGTTGAGTAGAAGGCAAGACTAACTACTGTGATGACAGAACCTTCATAGCAAGGAATGCATGAACGCTTTTTGTGGACCCTGCTGTGCGGGACCATATTTAACATTGTTCAACAGAGCTAAGGAAACCACAGCACAAATGGTCTGGACATGTACTACCTAGTGCCTGACAACTGAGGAGAGAGCAATTGGAGATATATCTGCCAGGGTCAAGTTGTGCAACAGGAATCTTATAAGATCATGAAAATTTCCACCCGAGAGAAAGCCAATTCTAACCACTAGGCAAGCCCAGCGAGCTTAAAGCCAACCTGCTGAGTAAGAACTGTACCATCTCTATCCCTCCTTCTCGAAGCTTCTGAAGCAGTGGTAGACTAGCAAGTAGGGTAGTTGAAGAAGACAAAGCAAAGAATTCTTTCTCAAAGCTCCACTATAGGTTTCAAGCCTAAAGCAAGCTTAACTTAGCAAAGTAGCTAATGCCAAGGTTGTAGTTTTGACTACTAGATGTTACTAGATATTTTATTGCAGTGAAATTCTGTCATTAAAAGTGACAGGAAAACTCATGCTGACAGAATTCATATGTCTACCCAAATCTTAACCCATTGACTGAGGAAGACCATGTCTTCTCACAAAGTTTCAGAGGCTAGTAGGGGATAAAAATAAAACTTACAAATTGGTTACAGAAGTCCTGTCTAAATCATCTTGGCTTCTGTAAAAGCTCTGCAGCTATGGAACTGTCTCAGCTTGAACCTCATTTTTTTCTCTCTTGACATTATTAAAAATACAGCTGTTGGAGAACCCATTGCCATTGGGATATTGGAGTAGTAGCTTTGTGGAAAACATCAGTATTTCTGACATTGGTTCCTCTTCAGATATTGAAGTCTGTCACCCAGCATACATAAATAGATCCAGAAATACTAAAATACTGTTGATTTTTACATTACTGTAATTACTTTTTAAATTATAAGTCCACTGGAAAAAGTACTTAGGCTGGATGTGGTGGCACATGCCTATTGTCCAAGCGCCGGGAAGCAAGAGGCTTGGGCTCGCTTGAGTTCGCGGGTTCAAGACTACCCCAGGCAACATAGCAAGACCTGGTCTTGAAAAATCAGCTGGGTGCCATGGTGGGTGCCTGTAATCCCAGCTATCTGGGAGGCTGAGGCTTGCTTGAGTCCGCGGTACTCCAGGCAACATAGCGAGACCTAGTCTCAAAAAGAAAAAGAAAAGGTCTTTAGGACAAACACTAAGTTTCTTCATGGAAGTCTGCAGTCCAGGGCCTGGGCAAGAACAATAGTTAAGTGTACCCTGTTTCATATTCTCCCACCTGGTACATACATGTGCATAAGCACATACTTTCTGACTGTTTGCTTCTAAAAGATATAGCAGGCATCATCAGAGTGGGTGCTAGACCTTATAGCCCAAAGTCAAGTTCACATAATTCCCAAGTTCTGACCTTTTCTTATCACTGGAGTCTTGGGGAGCTCAGGAAAGCCATATCTAGACCTTGAAGAGCAGGACTGTCTCTTTCTTTCTCACAAGACCCTATACATGAAACTCATTGGCAGTGTCAGATGGCTGAACTCTACTGAAGTCAGAGATCTCCCCAGTGTATGCTGTCCCCAAATTGTGCACTTATTGATCCTCTCATCAACAGGTAATTAGTATTTTTAATTAGCAGTGCCCTTCCTCTTGGAGTTCTTGAGTGGCTTCTGCCTTCAGTCTCTGAAGCAAGCAGTAAATGATGCAAGCTCCATCACATCCAATGTCTGAACTTTTCCTTATCACATAGACACAAAGACGACATAGCCAGGACCAAACACTGAACCATACCTTAGGAACTGTCTGGTGAGATCACTGATGTACAACCAGAAATGGGTTACTGTGGCTCATGAGAGAAGTAATCAATTTTGTTTTGCTTCTGTCAGAAGGCTCTCTCTTCTACTGTTTTATGTGACTTCTGGCTTCATAGTCCTTGATTTCCAATAGCCTGATCCCAAGTCACATATTGATGCCCTGACTGGGAGGCAGGAAAAAGGAGAATATGTCTTTTTTTTTTTCCAAAGTATCTTTTTCTTTTTTTTCAAAAATTTTTTTTGTGAGAAGAAAGCAAGATACATAGATAGGTATCTATATTACAATACCATAATTACAAAATTATAACCTTGCAAAATAATATATTATTTACTAATGTGTGCTTTAAAGGTTTCAAATACTACTGGAATGGCAAACATCAAATCCAGTGTACTGATTATTATTTCTGGGAATGTATGATGGGGAATAGGATAGAAGAGATAGCCACAGAGAATGTCAACTATCTCTGTAATTTTTTAAAAAAATTTAATTAAATTTTAAATTTGCATATATATGTGTTTATATTACATTATTGTGTACCCTGGGACTTTCCCACTTCCTAATACCTGTTAACCATCCTACTCTTCTCCTTCCTCCTCTCTCGCTCCATTGTTCAGTCCCATTGGTTGCTTTTATTTTTTCTTATTCATATGTTTGTTTTTCCCTATATTCATCATATAAGTGAGGCCATCCTGTATTTTTTTCTTTTTGGCTTATTTCTGCTAATATGAGTCTTTCTAGTTTCATCCATGTTGCTGCAAATGACATATGTTTGTCCTCCTTTATTGATGCATAGTATTCCATTGTGTACATATACCACATTTTTTTCAGTGAATCATCAGTTTGGGGGCATTTGGTTTGTTTCCAAATCTTGGCAATTGTAAACAGAGCTGCAATAAACATGTGCATGTAGGTGTCCTTTTGAATTAGTGTTTTCATGTCATCTGGGTAGATTCCCAGTAGTGGGATTGCTGGGTCTAATGGTAATTCCACTTTCAATTGTTTGAGGGGCCTCATGCAGTCTTCCATAGTGACTGGACCAGTTTGCACTCCTACCAGCAGTGTAAGAGAGTTCCTTTTTCTCCACATCTGTGCCAACACTTGGTGTTGTCTGTTTTATTTATATGGGCCATTCTTACTGGTGTAAGATGGTATCTCAGTATGGTTTTAATTTGCATTTCCCTGATTATTAGTGATGTGGAGCATTCTTTCATATGCCTATTAGTCATCTGTATCTCCTCTTTGGTGAAGTGTCTTTTTAGTTCTTCTCCCCATTTTTTGACTGGGTTTTTGCTTTGTTTTTGTTGAACTGTAAGAGCTCTTTGTGGGTCTTTGTTATCAGACCCTTGTCATTTGTCTGGAGGGCAAAAATTTTCTCCCAGTCAGTTGGGTTTCTTTTGTTTATTGTCTCTTTTGCTGTACAGAAACTTTTTAGTTTTATATAGTCCCAGCTGTTTATGTTTTCCTTCATTTTATTGCCAGCCATAGTTGTTTCCCAAAATGGACTTCTGAGGTGAAATTCAGGAAGGGTTTTGCCCAGGTTTTCTTCTATGTATTTTGTGGTTGTAGGTCTCACTTCCAGGTCCTTTATCCATTTTGAGTTGATTTTTGTACAGGGTGTGAGGGTGTTATCCTGGTCCATTTTTTTACATGTCTTGGTCCAGTTTTCCCAGCACCATTTACTGAAGAGGCTATCCTTGTTCCAGAGCATCCTTGTTCCATGTTTTTTGCCCATTTGTCAGATTCGCTTACCATATATGTGTGGTTTTATTTCTGGGTATTCGATTCTGATCCATTGGTCTGTTTGTCTGTTTTTGTACCAGTACCATGCTGTTTTAAGTATTATGGCTTTGTAGTATAGTTTGAAGTCTGGAATAGTACTACCTACATTCTCCTGTTTGTCAGAAGGGTTTTGGCTGTTCAGGGTCTTTTGTTGTTCCATATGAATTTCAGCAATTTTTGTTCTATATTTAAAATATGTCATTGGGATCTTTATTGGAATTGCATTGAATCTGTAGATTGCCTTTGGTAGTATGGCCATTTTGATGTTGATTCTTCCGATCCATGAACAGGGAATGTCTTTCCATTTTTTTTTTAAACATCTTCTATTTCTTTTAAGAATGTTTTGTTGTTTCTTTTACTTCTTTTGTTAGGTTAATTCCCAAGTATTTAATTTTCTTTGGTGCGATGGTAAATGGGGTGTTTTTTAAAATTTCTTCCTCTTTTGATTGCTTCTTTGCATATATGAATGCTGTTGATTTTTGTGTGTTTTGTATCCAGCTACCTTACTGAATTGGTATGTTATGTCAATTAGCTTTTCTGTCAATTTTTCTGGGTTCTCTACATAGAGTATCATATCATCCGCATATAATGATAGCTTTATTTCTTCTTTCCCTATCTGGATTCCTTTTATGTCTTTCTCTTACCTTATTGCCCTAGCTAGGACTTCCAGGACTATGTTGAAAAGGAGTGGAGAGAGTGGGCATCCTTGCCTGGTTCCAGACCTTGATTGAAATGGTTTCAGTTTTTCCCCATTGAGGTTTGTCATATAAAGAGTTTGTCATATAAAACTTTTATTATGTTGAGGTATGTTCCTTTTATACCAATTTTTTCCCAGGGCTTTCATTATGAAAGGATGCTGAACTTTATCGAATGTTTTTTCCGCATCTATTGCTATAATCATATGGTTTTTGTTTTTCTCTTTCTAATGGATTATGTTGATTGATTTTCAAATGTTGAACCATCCCTGTGCCCCTGGTATGAATCGACTTGGTCATGATGAATAATCCTTTTCATGCAATGTTGGATTCGGTTTGCCAGGATTTTGTTTAGAATTTTTGCATCTGTGTTCATTGGAGAGATTGGTCTGTACTTCTCTTTCTTTGCACTATCTTTATTTGATTTTGGAATTAGTATAATGTTTGCTTCATAGAAGGTATTTGGTAGCTTTCCTTATTTCTTAATTTTTTGAAAGAGTATTAACAGTACCAGTGTTAGTTCCTCTTTGAAAGTTTGGTAGAATTCATTTATGAAACCATCTGAATCTGGGCTCTTGTTTTTAGGGAGAGTTCTGATGACTGCCTCAATTTCACTACTTGTGATTGACCTGTTTAAGTTTTCTATTTCTTCTTTGTTCAATTTTAGATGACTATATTGTTCTAGGAATCTGTCCATCTCTTACAGGTTGTTGTATTTGTTTGTGTATAGATGTTCATAATAGTCTCTAATTATGTTTTGGATTTCTGCTGGGTATGTTGTAATATCTCCCTTTTTGTTTATAATCCTGTTTGTTTGAGTTTTCTCTCTTCTTTGTAAGTCTTGCAAGGGATTTATCAATTTTTTTATTTTTTCAAAGAACCAGGTTTTGGTTTTGCTTATCTTCTCAGTGATCTTTTTGGTTTCTATTTCATTAATCTCTGCTTTTATTTTTGTTATTTCTTGTCTTCTGCTGGGTTTTGGATTTTATTTTTGTTTTGTTGCTTTTTTTCTAGGTCCTCAGGTTGGGAGATTAGAGTATTTCTTTGGGCTGTTTCAATTCTTTTTATTTGGGCCTGTATAACTATGAACTTTCCTCTTAATACTGCTTTTGCTGTATCCCACACATTTTGGAACGTGTTGTCTTTGTCATTTGCCTCCATGTAGGTTTTAATTTCTTCTTTGATTTCCTCTTTTACTCAGTGATCTTCCAAAAACCTGTTGTTCAGTCTCCATGTAGTGTTTACTCTCCTTATTTTCTTTTCATTTCTAATTTGATGCCTTTATGTTTTTTGGGTTTTTTTTTGAGACTAGGTCTCGCTATTTTTGCCCATAGAACTGCAGGCTCCTGTTGCCCACGGTACCACAGACTCAGGCAACCCCCAGCCTCAGCTTCCCAGGTAGCTGGGATTACAAGCATGCACCACCATGCTCAGCTATTTTTTTGGGACTAGGTCTTGCTATGTTGTCCCAAGCGGGACTCGAATCGCAATCTCTAGCCCCAGCCGCTTCATAGGTGAAGCTTACAGGCGCGAGCCACCATGCCCGTGATGCCTTTATGATTGGAAAAAAGAATAATTGGTATTATTTTAATCTTTGTGTATTTGTTCAGGTTTGTCTTGTGGCCTAATATATGGCCAATTTTAGAGAATGAACCATGTGCATTTGAAAAAATGTATTCTTTTCTATGAGGGTGCAGTATCCTGTATATATCTATTAGGTCCATTTGGTCTAGATCTTCTTTTAAGGCTTTTGTGTCTTTGTGTAGTTGCTGTTTTGTTGATCTGTCTTTTGTTGAGAGTGGCATTTTAAAACCTCCTACCACATATGTATTCTCACCAATATTTGATTTCAGTTCTACTAGTAGTTTTTTAATGAGTTTTGGTGCTCTCTCATTAGGTGCATATATGTTGATTATTATTATGTCTTTTTGGTGAATTGACTCTTTAACCATTAGGTAGTGGCCTTTTTTATCTTTTGTCACTTTTCTTAATTTGAAGTCTGCTCTGTCTGATATAAGAATGGCAACCCCTGCTTTCTTATGGGGGTCATTTGCTTGTAGTGTAGTTATCTAGCCCTTCACCTTCAGTCTATGCTTATCCTTAGAGATCAGATGTGTTTCTTGGCGGTGGCAGAATGTTGGGTTCTGTTTTCTGATCCAGTCTGCAACTCTTCGTCTTTTGATTGCTGAGTTTAGACCATTGACATTTAGAGTGATTATTGATGTTTGAGATTCTGTTTCCTGGTGGTCATTTTGGGGTTTTGATTTGGTTTCTTTTGTTTGTTTGTTTGTTTGTTTGATTTGCTCTTCTTATGGCTTTGATCTTGAGGCCTCCTTCAAAATTTCTTGGAGTAGGGGTTTAGTGGTAGCAAATTTCTGGAGACTTTGCTTGTTGGAGAAGGTTCTAATTTTTCCTTCATAGTGGAAGGATAGCTTTGCAGGGTAGAGTATTATTGGCTAGTACTTTTTTTCTTGGAGTTTTTTGTAGATGTGACTCCATTCTCTCCTTGCCTGGAGTGTCTCTTCAGAAAAATTTGAGGTCAGTCTAATGGATTTTTCTTTGTAGGTTATCTGTTTCTTTTCTCTAGCCATTCTCACTTTTTCCTTCTCTTGGGTTCTTGGAAGTTTTATGATGATGTGTCTCGCTGTGACTTTTCTTTCATTAAAGTAGTTTGGTGTCCTTTTTGCTCCCTGTATGTCTATTTCTTTTTCCAGATTTGGGAAGTTCTCTATTATTATATTGAAAGGCCTTTCAGTTTCCATGACTCCTCTTCTGGGATTCCTATTAGTCTTGTTTCTTTTCTTTAAGGAATCTGACATATCTCTGAGCTTTTCTTCAGTCTTCTTACGTTGTTTTTGTCTCTCTTTTTCTTTCTTCATCCTCTGTATTTTCAAGTGTGCTGATTTGTTCTTCTGTCTCATCTAATCTGCTTCCATGGCTTTCCCCTGCATTTTTGAGCTCATTTATTGTAACCCTTAAATCCTGGGTCTCCTTCAATTTCATTTTTAGGGATTCATTTTCATTCTTCAGTTCGTTGATTCATTCATATATATTGATGCTTTCTTTTTTATATTTTTCTACTTCTTCCCTTAGTGCATTAAATGGTTCTACCATTCTGTTGTCCTTTTTTTCTCATTCTGCTCTTATCTGTTGGAGTGCATTAACATGTTGATGTTGGAATCTTTGTCTGAGATACATATCATTTCTTCAATGAAGTCTTCCTTGCTGTTTTCTGGACATTATCTTTTCTTTGTTGGTGATGGATTATTTCCAAGGGTTTGCTTTTCTCCTTACTGTGTTTTACTTTCTGACTTGTTCTACATATTGAGAAACCATAGCTCTGGTGTTGGTGGGTATGCTGATAGTAGTGTTTTCCAGATTGCAAGTAGATCTGTAGTTTTGTTTACTAATTTGCGCCAAGCGGTGCCAGCGCCAGTGAGTTCCAGCATCTCAACTGGGTGGGGGAAAGGCTGGGCAGGTTTCCTCAGGAACCTGGGTGAAGGGGGTGGCTTTCCGGATCTGCAGCAGCAGCGATGCAAGGAAGGGACCCTCCCAAAAGTCTGGTGCTGGCGCCAGTGAGTTCTGGCATCTTACCTGGGTAGGGGAAAGGTCAGGCGGGTTCCCTCAGGAACCTGGGTGAAGGGGTGGCTGTCCGGATCTACAGTGGCAGTGACGCAAGGAAGGGACCCTCCCAAAGGCCTGGTGCTGGTGCCAGTGAGTTCTGGTGTCTCACCTGGGTGGGGAAAAGGTCGGGTGTATTCCCTCAGGAACCTGGGTGAAGGGGATGGCTCTCGGGATCTCCGGTGGCAGCGACGCCAGAATATCTCTTTTTTTTTTTGGCGGGGGGAAGGCTGATTCTTTCCCAGCAAGACTCACATGGTAGTAATTTCCCAATTCCGGTAAGAGGATTCTGATGACTAATGTCTACTACATTAATTATACAGTTAAATGTACTTGTACTTTGTTAGTATTAACAGTAAAATCTACATACAAGTAAAATGGTATGTATACTTAAAAGATACATTACCTAGCCGGGCACGGTGGCTCGTGCCTGTAAGCTTCAGCCTATGAAGCGGCCGGGGCTAGGGATCGCGGTTCGAGTCCCGCCTGGGGCCCGTAGCGAGACCTAGTTCCAAAAAACAGCTGGGCGTATTGGCGCGCGACTGTCATCCCAGCTACCTGGGGAGCTGAGGCTGGGGATTGCTTGAGTCCGTGGTACCCCGGGCAACGAGAGCCTGCGGTTCCACGGGCAAAAATAGCGAGACCTAGTCTCAAAAAAAAAAAAAAAAAAAAAGATACATTACCTAGTTCCATCTCTGGCAGGATCAACAAGTATTTTTGTAAAAGGGTTAAATAGTAAATATTTTAGACTTTTTGTCACAACTAATCAGCTCTGCTGTTTGTAGTGTAAAAACAGCCATGACAATTTGTGAATAAATGAATATGGCTGTATTTCAATAAAATTTGGTTTCTAGGCACAAATTTGAATTTCATGTGATTTTCACATATAAAATATTCCTCATGATTTTTTTTTATCATTTAGAAATATAAAAATCATTATTAACTTGTAGATAGTTCAAAAGCAAGCATTGGATTGGATTTGACCAGAGGCCCTTTGCCAATCACAGTTCTTTTAAGAATGACTCTTATATGTTATGGTAGGTCTCAGACCTCTTGAAGAATTGCATAAGAGATAATGATGGACCAGATCCTCTCCTTAGAGGAAAAAGGAACTCAAATAAGACTGCCTGTCACTCCAGGACTTTAATAGCCTCACTAAGGAGTCTGGACTCTCTTCTGCAAGTAAGACTGGCTGAAGCATTTGATCTTCTCATTCCCTCAGTAACTCCTCACAGCCCAGGGGTTCACAGCCTTGATTAGGAGCCACTACCTTTTTTAGCCATAACATAATCAAGAAGCTTTCTCAGCTTCACTGTGTAACATCTGCCCTGTTACCCACACTGCAGATGTTTTTAGCAGGATGCAATTAACTATAATTAGGAGAGGACTATTTATTAGGAAGGGGAAGGCTTGCTATAAAAGTCCCATTTCATTCATAGCACAGTTGGTGTCCCTTGTGTTAATCTAATAGCAGAAAACAAATCAGTGAACTGTAAAGTTTGAAATTACTCATGCATCAGTGCTGGAAGCACTGTTTTTTAAGATGCTGGTGCAAACTGAATATTTGTTAGATAATTTCTTGCGTATGTAAAATATTTTACAAATTATTTTTTTTTAACTCACCGAATATAGACTGGCCCTGTGGTTGTCCTTGAGTCAGATACACTTCCTATATGGCAGAGGTGAATTCAATCCCTGTGGGAACTTATTTGGGGCAGAGGGGAAGGGAGGAGGGTGGCTATGGGGTGTGGGCTCTGATTTTTTTTATGCTTGCTAGTAGTATCTCACAGACCTTTGACTCTTAGGAAGGAGGTGGCTCAGGACACAGACCCTGATACAACATACCACCTTGTTTTAATCTTGATTTTAACCACATAATAGTTGTGTGACCTCTGGCTAGTTACTTGACCTCCCTGTACCATAGTTCCCTCATTGAAAAATCAGGGTGATGAAAGTACTTATTTTATAGGACTGTTATGTTATGAAGGTTAAGGAGAAATGCTTGTAAGTGCAGAACACAATGCCTAGAACATAGTAAATGCTTTATTAGTGTTAAATAAAATAGAGGAGAGACCCTTGGTGCTAAGTTACTTGAAAATTTACTTTAAGGTGATTGTTTTCCTTAGTTGGAAAGGACCAACTGAGTGCAATTACCTGGCAAGCACTAGATGGCAGTAAAGCATGATTCCTTAGTGCTGGTGTCCACTGACTGCTTAGCATCAGCTACCTTGGGTTTTCCCAGGGCCTGCCAAGCTTCTCTCCCCACTTAGCCCCCTCCTCCTTGGTACATTCACTATAATGCTAGCTAGGCTGTGCCAGATAGTGCCAGATCACACTGGGCATGCACTGCAGTCGCATCTTTGTTCTAATTGAGGTGATTAAATATAATCACAGATTAATTATCTTATGTGTGAGTTATTTTGCAAAGGGTTATACATAATTTTGAGGCTTATGATACATACTGCTGAATTACCCACTGAGGAAATTGTTCTGATTGATATCCTACTAAGATTGGGGGTTTATGTCCCATCCTTGCACTAATATTGGGTATTATTATTTTAAAAAACCTTTGTCCCAAAAAGATAAATGCCAGATAGTTTCATTTATATGTGGGATCTAGAGAAACCAAACAAAAGTACAATAAAAAGTTAAAACTAGCAAGCTGATAACAGAACTAAAGCATACAGCAAGGTGAGGGAGAGGGAGGGCAAAATCAGGAAAGGGATGAGCACAAGGAATCATGATGATATTTCAAGGGTGATATGGTGATGGGAGAACTTTGGACTACACAACAATGTAAAATATATGTAATCAAAATTTCTAAAAAATCTTTGCCAACGTGGAGAATTAAAAACACCTTTTTCTCATTTAATTTATTGAGATTAAACACTGAAAAACATGTAGATTTTAAAAAATGAAATTTCTCTATGCTTTTCCATTTTTCTATTTAAATGTTCACTTTAAAAACATTATCTATACAATATAGATACTAGTAATTTCTGTCATGTATACTGAAAATTTGAGTCCCAGGTTTTTTTTGTTGCATAGATATATTCAACTATTTATTCAGTTTTGAATGAGTAAGACCTGCAGGTGGTTCAAACATCAAAAAGCATTTTTCTTGTGTTTCTCTTTAATAATTTATGATTTCATTTTTTTCAAACATTCATTCTTTGAGCCATTTGAAATTTATACTGGACCACTGAAAATGGAACTACCATTCAACCCAGTAATTCCACTTCTGGGAATTTACCCACCAAACTAATTCAAAAGAAAACCTGTACTTCTGTGTTTATTGCAGCACTATTTACACTAGCCAGGCTGTGGAAACAACCCAAATACTCCAAAACAGACAAATGGGTAAAAGAGTTGTGGTATATTTACACGATGGAGTAGTATTCAGCAATCAAAATGATAAATTTATGTCATTTTGTGGCAACATGGAGCTAGAAGGAATCATCATAGTGGAAATAAGCAAGAAAGAAAAAGAGAAATAACAGATGGTCTCATATGTGGGGTATAAGGAGAACAAACAAAACAACAAGAAATTGTTAAAACTAACAGTGGAACTAAAGCATACAGCAAGGGAGGAGGAGAGAGTTTGAAATCAGGAGAGAGATAAGCACAGGAGATTAAGATGACAGTTCACAGATGACATGTTGGTAGAAGAACCTCAGGGTAACAATAATGCAAAAAAAATGTGTGTTATAAAAATTTTTTTAAAAAGAAATTTATACTGGTAGACTATGAGGAATGGGGAGTGGAACCAATTCAGTTTTTATTCAGCTGGCTAATTCTTATCTTGACATCACTTGTGAAGTAGTCCATGTTAATCCTGATCATTACTTTTCAAATCCTACTTTATGAACCTTATGACCAAAGCATTATCTTTTATAGTGAAAAATGTACAATTTAATTTCTAACAACTGGTAAAGTGGTAGTTAAATAACTTAAGTTAAATAACTTAAACTGCATCTAAACTGCATCTAACTAAACTGCATTTTATTCTGGCCCTTTTAGATTCCATCTAAAATGGAATCTCAGTGTTTTCAAAGATATTACATAGGAGAATTCTCAAGATAAAACTGAGAGAAAAGGGAAATATAAAATGATACATATTAGGCCACCTCATTTTTATTTGTTTGTTTGTTTATTTATTTATTTATTTATTTATTTTATTTATTTTTGAGACTAGGTCTTGTTATTTTTGCCCGTGGAACCGCAGGCTCTCGTTGCCTGGGGTACCACAGACTCAAGCAATCCCCAGCCTCAGCTTCCCAGGTAGCTGGGATTACAGGTGCACGCCACCACACCCAGCTATTTGGAACTAGGTCTTGATAGGTCAACTAATTTAAAAATAAAAGTGTATAGAAGGAAACGTATAAAATTTAAGAGTGATTATTTCTGCCTTAAAAATGTTTATTTGTAATGAATGAATGTTTCCTTTTAGTAATTTGTTAACTCCTATATGCAAAGTATATTTTTAAAGTGAGAAATGAATTAAATATATTCTTCCCTTGGTACAGTGTTCTTTGATTTTATCCAGACTCCTTGTACCTAGTGTTGTAGCACACCACATTCTTGATCATCTTGAATATGTTGTCTCTTTTCTATCTCCTTAGATGCCCCCTGTTTCTCCCCCACCTATAATACAGTGTTTCAATATGGTGAGCTGTCTAAAATTTCGTGATGAATTATTTCAGGCTCAGCTTAGTCACAGCGAGGGTATTTAGCCTTACCCAGATTTCAGCTTTGACATTTCATAGAGGAATGTCTTCCAGAGGCTTCTTTTATTCTGGCCCTTCCCTAGACAAGTATGAGCTTGGGTAAGTCACTTTCCCTCTTTGAACTTCCTCCTCCCTCTGTCAAATGAAGGTGTTAAGTAATCTGTAGGGTTCCTTCCAGTTTTAAGCCTGTAACTATGAAGCCACTGTGGATTCTGGCTTCCTGGGACTTTGAAGGAATTATTAGCATCATGAACATGTAGGAGTGATTAATGTAGAGCTTGGTCTACAGTTAATAATCTGTTTATTCATATAGAATTAAAGATGATTTTGCCCTTTTAGCAAAGCTTATTAGTTTTTCTTTTAAAAAAAAGGAGTGTTACTGTTCTTAACAATAACTTAATTAAGCTAAATTGGGCCATATCAGCTGAATTACCATGTTGCTGGATACCTAGGATCATAACATGTTCCTTGCCTACATTTAGGTGAGGTCTATTCAGATAAGTCGAAATATAGAATGAATACCGTGTCGAGTTCCATTGAGATTGCCTTGCAGGGTGAATCTTACCACTGAGGAGTCTTGCTGAATCTTCGTCTCCCCAACTGACATACATGCTTACATCGAGGATGTGAGGGGGATTTTGTGTTAATCTAATCCTTCTACGTCACTTTATAGGTAAAAAAAAACTGAAGCCAGGTGATGTCGAGTGACCAGGTGATGTCACAGTCACGTAGCATGGAAGAACCAGAACCAAAGACTGGATTAGGACATGGAAAGTGACCTGGTTTCAACTGAGCATTTGCCAATATTCAGCAGGTTGAGGTGGGCAAGTGTTTTCTCCTGACTTTTAAAGTGAATTAAAAAAGGAAATGTGAAACTTTCTAAGTTCCTGAATTATAAGCTAAAATAGGGGCTAGATAGATTGACATAGAACTTCCTGGCCAAAAAAACAGACATGAAAATCAAGATGTGATTCTACTAATTTTGTCATTTTCATCAACTTCTGAAGGATGTTACATCTTCATGTGTTCACATTAATGATGTTTTTTAACAATACCCTTTCCTAAGTCCTGATATTGAGTAGAAACGAGACTGAGAAAGACTGAGTCTAAGAACCTCAGTACTCATTAATAGGTTTAAACTTAATTAGCATTAAAAGGCATTTAAAGAGATGTTTGTTAATTTTTTTTGGAATAAAGAGGCCTTTGTAGATACAAGCTTGTTATCCTCAGAGCAATCTTATTGTACATATTTTTGTTTTATTAATTGATTAAATTTTCTTTAATATAGAAACAAAAGAGAAAATTAGCAAAAACAATTCAAATGAAATATCAAATAAAAAATTTAGGTCTCCCTTTTCAGCCACTTCATTCCTTAAATGCATGTCAACAATTTTAATTCTTCTGCTAATTGCCATAGTACATTTTATGTTTTATTTCCCCATATTTTAATTTCAAAAAAAAAATTCCAAACTTACAGAGAACTTGTAAGAATTCACCTAGATTTATCAACTTTGAACAGCTTGCCATGTTTAGTTTCCTCTCATTATACATATGTATATATGTGTATTCTTCTCTGTTAAACTATTTGAGAAGTAGTTGTAGTCATAATGCCAATTCTCTCCTAAAATACTGCATCATAATGCCCAAAAAATATGATGTTCTCTGTAATCACAATATAATTCTCCCACTCCAGAAGCCAGCATTTGAAACTCTTTTCTTATTCATTGCCATATTTTCAAAAAAAATTCTAAAAGCATTGTGATGTTTTTAGAACATTATGATGTTTCATGACTTTAGGGCTATATATATATCATATATATATTTAGGGCTATATGTATACTATATAGGGCTATATATATATATACTATAGGGCTATATATATTTATATTTATATATATATTTATATATATATATTTACTATTTATATATATACTTTAGGCTATATATATATAGCCCTAAAGTCATTAAATAACATTATATATAACCCTAAAGTCATGAAATAACATTGTATATATACTATTTTTTATATATATATATATATATATACATATATACACACACTACTAGCTGCTAGAAAACATGGGGATTTAACCTCAAACTTTTCCCCATTCTTTATCCTGCTCTCTAGTAAGATAAAACAGTGTTGTTCACATTATTATTATATGAAAATATTACAGCTCAAAACTGTATTGTAGTGAAATTTTCCTTAATTATATACATCTTCTTAGAAAAGATTGCTTATCTGAGATTAGTAATTAGTAATTACTTTGTCATTCATTTCTTTAATTCTAAGTACCTATAATAAATCCACCCCCAAATTTTTCTATGAAAGATCACCACTTAAAAACCCACTGGTTAAAACCCACCCCTGCTGGGCATGGTGGTACACGCCTGTAGGTGGCAACCTAGGAAGCCACCGCTGGGGCCAGGGATCGTGGTTCACATCCCGCTGGGGATAACAAGACCTAGTCCCAAAAAATAGCTGGGCATGGTGGTGAGCGCCTGTAATCCCAGCTACCTGGGAAGCTGAGGCTGGGGATTGCTTGAGTCTGTGGTACCCCGGACAGCATGAACCTGCGGTTCCATGGGCAAAAATAGTGAGACCTAGTCTAAAAAAAAAACAACAAAACATTCCTAAGGTGTAGGTTTCACTTTTTTTCTAAGAGACATCATTCCTGGAGCTCCCTGTTCCCCTAATCCCCTTGCTTGAATTTAGACTTGAATTCCTTTCTTGGTCTACTGAAACATCATCCTGAGACTTTCATTCTTCTCTCTGTCAGAAGATCTCTGATGAGGTGGAAGACTCAGTATGAAAAAATTGTTTCATTTGACTCCTGGCTCTTCAGCCCTGAACACATTCCTGTCTCCCAGTGTCAGTTGGGTTACAGCCAACTCAGCATAAAGGGATTTATCAGTGGGTTAGCAGGACTCAGAATCATTGGGAGACTGGAATAGCAGAACATAAAAAGATTCTAGAGACTGGAACAGTATGTTCAGGATGCCTCCACTCTTACAGATGATTACTGTGAACTTCTTGACATTACTCACTTGGGACTCAAAGTACTGAGCAGAAGACTCTGATTGGCCAAGCCTGCAGTCTTATGGACACTGGGTTTGGGGGAGGGAGGACTTTCTCTCTTCAGCTTTGGTAGTAGGAGATGGCGCATTCTTTCCATTTACCCTCCAATACTGCCATCAGGGTTGTTTCCTCTCAAATGGGAAGGGGGTATGAAAACTAGACACAAATACTAGTGTCTACTATACTCTTTGAGTCTCTATTTCCCCATCAAAATAAATAATAATAACAATAATAAGTCTATACAAATATTCAACTTGGGGGTTAAATGAGATGGGGGTTAAATGAGATGGAGTATTGTGCTTGACTCATAAGTGTTGGTGTCATATGGGAAGAATGAAAATATTCTGAGGATGGAGGGATAGAAACCAAAATTATGAAATAAAAGAACTAAGGGAGCCTAGGGGTCCCTTAGCCTGGATGTCAGATTTGGAGAGGAAGGAACATGGTCCAGTCCTGTTTGGGGCAGAGGCCACTGTAGACATCTGGACTTGATCTATGTTTTTGTCTTTGCAGATGCAACTGCTCCTGAGTCAACATGCAGACCTGGAAAGGCAGAGCTGGGATTCTGAGTGGAAAGGTCAGCCTACACACAGGCCAGGAGTTATCAAGGTGGGGAACTCATTTGGAGTGCCCAGGTCTGACCATGGTTTCTCTTCAGAGGAAGATGAGGGAGAAATGCTATCCTGCCCATCCTTCTCTTGTGGATCCACCAAAGGTCCCTGATGGGTTCAATCACATTTCCAGCAAAGTGTGGAGAGGATGACAGGAGAAACTCAACGGCCCTATTTAACAAGGAAAATGAAATAATCTTCAGCTTGCGAATAGGATTGTGATATCTAGGACATCTAGGAAGACTTCTGTCTTCAGAGGAGCCTCTCTGTCCCTGCCCTAGGTGCTCAAGGACCACACCTTCCACATCTGGGCTCCCTTGTGGTTTTTTCCCAGTCTCTGGCTTGGCCCCAGAATGTGGGGTCCATGGGATTTACTTCCAGGATATCTCGTTTGCTTGAGTTTGAGCTCCTGAATGGCAGGGCTGTTCCTTATTTCTCTCAGGGGCCAGTCAGTCTGGCTCAGGGTAGGCACCATGAAAGGTTTGAAAAATGAATGAGACTGAATTTGAGCCTTTGATAAATAAAGGGAAAAAGAAAGTAGTTTAGATGGTTGGCAGGAATAATATGGCTGGGGAGATAAGGCATGAGTGACAGACTGTCTTGAAAGATAAAAAACATCTGTTCTGGGAAGAGAGATGACATTGTCCAGTACTTTATTAACATCTTGTGTGGTCCTCTTATCTATCAGCTCATAGAGAGAAAGGTGTAATTATTCCCATTTTACAACTGAGGAAAAACTGAGATGCAGAGAAGGGAAGTGACTTGCTCAGAAAGTGGCTGAACAGGGATATAAATGGGTTTGTCTGATTCTTGAGCCCAGAGAAGTATGTGAATGGAAGTCATAGTCCTCAAAGTGGGCACATTGCGGGGGCCCTGGCCAAGTCATCCAGTGCCCAGTGCTCTGTACCAAACAAACCAGTGACATCCCTGGAATATGATCCTACAACGTGGCCCTGTGCTGACTTAGGTGGGAGTAAAGGCAGGTGTTGTTTTTCCCTCTTCCTTTGGTTTGTTTTTATTTTTTGGCAACTGGTTTCATACCTTAGGCCTTTAAACATTTAAGGTACCTGCCTGCTCTCACCCTACCTACTCTCCAGTTTGAATCAAGTCTCTCCTTTCTTGGATGACTCTTTGTGATGCCTCTGGAGTAGATCTTATGCTGCTTACCCCCACTAGCACCTAGCCCCAAGACATGCCCTTGAATGTATGCAGAGAGAATGAGTGTGTGTGTACATCAAAGAATCTCCATCCTTCCAGACTTCCAGGAAAAAGCAAGACCTCCCAGGCCCCAGCCTTTTCTATCTTCTTTCTTCTCCACTCTATTCAGCAAGTTAGGGACTTGCTGAGTCCAGAAAGGAAAGAGATTGAAGCAATTGCCTCTGGGTGTAGTAGCCAGCGGGACCTTCTGAAGAAAGAAGGGCTATGAAGCCAGCTCCACACCCCTAATCCTGCCTGGTCAGGAGTAGGAGGGCAGCAGGCACAAGGCAGGATGGGCAGGGCTGGGAAGGGCTGGGAAGTCAAGTCACCTTTGGGAGGAGGCGGTTTCCTGGCGGTCTTCCACCCCGTGGGCAAGGCAGCTAGGGAGGAACCTCCTATGCCCTGTCCTGTCCTGAGAGCCTAAGAAAGGAGTCTGAGCATAGGACCCTTGTCAAGAAGTCTGTATTCTAAACTTCTTTTAACATTTGCTAAGAACTTGCTCTGGGCCAGGCTGGAGAGGCATGAGGTAAAAAGATAGGTAGGTTCCTTTTCTAGGGGAGCCCACACTACATGTTTAAGGAAGAATAAAAATAGCTACTACTCATTGAGCAATTTGTCATGTGCCCAGTGCTGATCTAAGTCCACACATATCCATAACTAATTGAATGTTCACAACAACCTGTAGGTAAATACTATTTTTAGTTTAATTTGACACTTGAGTATGAGGCACAGAGAGATCAAGATAAGCAAGTCCTATGCTGGGAACCACATTCGAGCATCTGGTATCAGAGTGCCTGCCTTTACCCCTCTATCTGTCCTCTGAGCCCCAGCTGACACACGCAGCTTCTTAATCCCTGCCTGGCTGCTTGTCAGCAGGTCATCAGGCTCTGTGCACTTGCCAGATGACAAAGTGTGTTTCAAAATATCACCACTTTTGTTGCTCTTTGCTCCCTCTCACAGTTACATCTTTCCCTGAGTGCTCATCTTCTCATCCTGCAGAAGCTTCACTCTCCCAAGACTCATCTGTCTCATAGTCCCTTTGGAATGTCTTGCACAAAACAGGTGTTCAACCATAGATCGAGGTATCCAGCAGGGGAAGAGGAGAGAGGAATCAAAACTGGGAAGGGAAGAACATAATGAATCATGGTGATGGTTCACAGGTGATGTGGTGGTAGGAGATATAGGGGGACTATACCTGAGGGGAGACATCAAATGCTGTATAAAAATGAACAATGATCTAAGAAAATTTAAAAGTTTAATTAAAAAGAAACTTAAAAAAAGGCAGTTGTGCAGATGTTTTTATTGCTTGATGGGTTTCTGGAGGGTGCTTTCATGTTCTCAGATCTCTATGACATGAACAAAGTGTTTTTCAATGTTGAGGAGGGACCTAACTTCCTCTGCTCTTCTAGGACCATAGGCTAGAGTACAATAAAATTACCACAAGATTAGCAAAGAGAAAAGACAAACTTGAACTATGTGCCCATAGGGGCCCAAACAGAATAATGCAACTTATCGATCATCTGAGGCTTATACCCTCCAGAAAGGGGGCATTAAATTCAGGTGGGAAAAACAGAACAAAGAATTTTGCAATTTAAAGAAGAAGGAACTTTGTAGGATTTATCTACATAGCATCAAAACAGACCTTGCAAAACCCTAGCCTGGGGAGATAAGATTGTACAAGACTGTCTCCTATCTCTCTGACAACCTCAGAGACTTTATATTCTATTTTTAGGAACATAAAACATCATTCTTGGCTCCTCTCATTTTTTTTTTTTTAATTCAAAGTAATCAGTATGCCCCTTAGGCATATCCTGTGGTAGCTATGGTCCCAGTGTAACCTGTATATTGGAATCACTTGGGGAGTTTTAATCATTACTGATGCCTAGATTCCACCCTCCTCCCAGGTTCTGTATGGGGTGTAGTTTGGGCATGGAGATTTTTAATCCCTTCCCCCATCACAGGGTGATTGTGATGTGCAGCCAGGGCTGGGACCCCTTATATTCACATCATTTTATGGTGTTTGGTGGTTTTAATTGATGGCCAGAAGTGAGGGGAAGCAGAAAGTGCTTGGGCTTCAGAGATAGTCGAGGAATATTTATATCACAGCTCAGCTACTTGAAAGTTCCTTGAACTTGAGCATGTCAGCTTTGCCAATCCTCAGTTACTTCTACCCTGGAGTAATGTGTCTGGTACTGGGATGACATATGCTAAAAGAAATGTAATACATGGAAGCTATTACAATCAATTACGTATTTCTTCATCCAACATGTGACTACTAAATGTCAGCCATTTAGGTACCCTTGGAAACAACATAAAACATGACAGTTATGTTACCTTACCTGGAAGCATTTAAAGTCTAGCAATTCCATTGAATAGACTTGATATAGTTTGGGATGTCAAGGACTATCTGGATACAAAGAGGAACATTTTCCTTGTCCTAAGACAATAGAGAAGTGGACAGGAATAATAGCAAAAATAGAGAAAGGGGAATACTTTTGAGGTACAGATCAAAAACGATGAGATTTAGGAGAGAAAGCCACCAATAGGGTAGATGGGAGAAGTTTCCATGGAAGGTTCAATATTGAAGAGGAGGCCAGGAATTTGTAGGATGGGATAGAGATGGTTGTGGTGATAGTGAGGGTTTCCCATCTTGGGAAAAGAATTTGATGTGTGTGTATAAGAGGGTATAGGCTGTGTTTGCATAGCTGGGAAGTGCAGGTTGGAGCATTTAATGCCAGGAAGAGGAGTTTAAGTGGTTCTCACTCAGCTGTGGGAACCATGTGGGAACTAGAACTGAGTTGCATAAGTCTTATCTGAACCACCTTTTGACTTCATTCAGGAGGAGGCATCATTTTTGCCCCCACATTCAGGGCCTGCCCCTCTCTGGCTGCTGTTGCCTTGATCCCATGTTCAGTGCTTAGAGTTCTGTTGCTGCTCTAAGGTGATGGTCTGATGACCTCACTTGACATCAAGCATAGAAAGCTTTTCCAGATGGTACCTCCCTAGGAAAGTGAGCAGATACATTGGAAAAAGCACTAAACTAAGACTTTGGAGGACGCCTGGTTCTAATCCTAGCTCTGCCTCTCACCAGCTGTGTGACCTTGGGCAAGTCACTTCTCTTCTCTGAGTCTCAGTTTCCTCAGCTGAAAATTGATCATAGTGGACGGGATGATCAACAATGACTTTTCCAAGTGCAGAGTTCTCAGACTAAAGTGTTAAGTGCCAAATCCAAGAATATGTGTTTTGCTTCATGCAAGGGGCCCCCGCTGCTGAAAAATATGTATGAGGCATGAAGTTTGAGGAGAAGAGATAGAGGAACTACATGTGCTGGGCAGGGTCAACCGAGCCCAGTCTTTTTTTTTTCTCTTTTTCTTTTGAGACTAGGTCTCGCTATTTTTGCCCATGGAACCGCAGGCTCATGTTGCCTGGGGTACCACAGACTCAAGCAATCCCCAGCCTCAGCTTTCCAGGTAGCTGGGATTACAGGTGTGTGCCACCATGCCCAGCTATTTTTTTGGAACTAGGTCTCACTATGTTGCCCCAAGCGGAACTCGAAGCATGATCCCTGGCCCCTGCCATGGCATCCTAGGCTGCCGCTTACAGCCATGCACCACCATGCCCGGTGAGCCCAGTCTTGAATTCATAAACTAGTCACATACCATGTGAATGAAGAAAACTCCAGAACATTCCATACTCCCTCTCCCCACTATTCAAGTCACTCCCAATCATTTGATTCTTCCCAGTTGAAGCTCCAGACATTGTGGAACAGCAATAAAGCCATACAGGCTGCATCAGTCTGAATTCCTGCTCCTCAGAATGTGTGAACCTAGCAAAATTGTTGTTTCCTGCCAGCAAGGCTGGGGTGGTTTAGTACGTAACAACAGACAACTGGAAACAGGAAAGGAGATGGTTCATTTGAGGATGAAGATCCTCTTTATCCTGGGGAAACTTCACCATTAGCTGTCCTCTTTTGCCCACTGCCTTTGAAAGCCACCTCTAGTCTTGGATATTACTCTAGGTAGCAGAGGATCTTGACAGAGGAGGCTTTGAACCTGCAATGTCCCAACACATTGCAAAGTTTATAAACAGGAAGCTCTGGGATATTCCTGAATGCTAGATGACGAGGTATTGGTCAGTTGGGGGTGTGGGGTGAGGGGCTCATTTGTACTGGCAAGTATCCTAGCACAGGAAAGGCTGGGGGAGGGGAGGAAAGGCACGCACATTATCAAGGTCTTCTAGGCATTTTACATACTCTCACTTCAGCCCCACAATAGCTCCATTAGACGCTATAAAAAAGGGGTGTTTTCTCCACTTCATGACGAAGAAAAACTCAAGTGTCATGCTCAATACCATATACAGGGTATGGCAGAGCAGAACTTTGAACCAAAGATACGACTCTGACTGTGCCTCTCTGTCTCGAGGAGCCTATGTGTGAATTGTGGATGGGAGCTCCGTTAAAGGGCTTTCATTTCCTTTAGCTAAATTGCCCCTTGTCTTAAACTACCGAACTTGGCTTAAGTTTTGTTTTTGCTTCCCACCACCCCCTCCACTCTCATTACGCTTTTCCCTCTAGAGAGTTTTGACAGAAGCAATAGAGGAGGAATCCACTCCCAACTCTTATTAAGAAGGTAGCAGAACCAAGAATTACCACATTTGAGCGATGGTGCCAGGCCCTGTCACCCAGAGGCGCTCTTTTAAGGAAATTCCCCGAGAAGTTTTGGCGAGGTTAGGTGACTTGCCCAAGGCCACACAGCAGGTGAGCGGCAGAGCTGCTGAGGCAGCCCCGAGGGTCGCCGCTGGCTCCCACGCCCCTCTCCTAGGAATCCTAGAGGTGCCTGCGGGGGCAGGTGGCTGGGTCACCACCCGAAGGCTGGCCGAGGGGGCTCCCAGCAGGGGGCGCCCCGAGTTCCGTCCGGGCTTGCCTCCAGCCGGAGCCTGGGACCGCACCGGCCGCTCCGCCCCCTCGGCGGTTCCTCGGCGCGGCTGGCGGCCGGGCGCCCGGCGCAGGAGGAGAACTCGCCCCGCGCACTACGCCGCGACCCCCGTGCTGCGCTGACGCCGCGCCCGCTGCGCAGCCTCCCGCCGTGAGTTGCGCGCGTGTCGGGGCTCGCTACCTGACGGCAGAGGCACCCGGGGTTGGGGCTGGCGTGGGCCAAGAGCTCCGGGGTGCTCTTTCGTGTATCCCCAGCCCGTCGCCACGATCCCAGACGCCCCCTCAGGGTATGTCGGACCGTGGCCTTGGGCACCGTGGCTCTTCTAGAACTCTGAGACTTGCCTGCCGTGCCCTCGGGGCGCACTCCGAAACCTGGCCCTGGAGCCTGAAGGTTTGGGGGCGGCAGACCGAGGCTCGGCTCTGAGGGAGGAGATGGGAAGGAGAGGGACTTCCCTTAAGTTAGGGCCCGTTTCCTGAGGAGAGCTCTCCCGCATTTCCAGAGGAGAGGGGCCAGGTCTTCACATTGTCCGCTGCCTCGCACATCGCCTGCTTCCCTCTCCCTGGTGCAAGGAAGTGATGTGAGGAGGCTGCTACATCTAGTTATCTCTCTGTGTGGCCGGTTGAAGCTGTGACCCCATTATCATGGAAGAACTAGGGTGGGCGTGGGGCAGCCATTAGTCTGCTAGGTCTGGGTGGAAAGGCACATAAGGGTGTTGTCAAGGGTGACCTGAGCTCTGGGACAGACAGGGTGGATGTCTCATGGTGTGTTTGGGTCTGGTCAGTCCACACGGTAGTTCTACAAGGTGGACATTGGTGTTCTCATCTTACAGAGAAAAATTTGAAAAAAATGTGACTTTGAGGTAAGCTTTGAGGCTGTGAATGCAGTGATGGGTTAGGGGCACACAAGAAGCGAGGAGGCCATAGCTGGCTGCCTCCTAGACTGGTGGGAAGGTCCCTGGGGGCAGGTGTGGGGAGCACAGTCACCTCCTACTCCAGAGTTCGGTGGGGGGCAGCTGGGGCCTGCTCTTCTGACGTTTTCCCAACTGCCTCTGTGTGAGATATTCCTGGGAGAGTCCTGGAGATGGAGGGGTGCTGCTGCCTTAGTCAAGGTATCTACATCATAGATACTTTTGGAGTCCTGTTCTTCCCTAAACTACCCACTTCCCCAAGTGTGTTTTTAGCACCTAAAGTGACCCCACTGATTGTTGAGCAGCTTTGGGAGAATCCTGGGTGGTGGGAACAGGAGCGTGTGAATGTGGGTAGATATGTGCTGGTTGGGGCCAAGTATCCAGCAGGCAGAATTGAGACCTGAGCTGACCTGGACTGCATCCCTAAGGACACCTTAGTTTTACATTGTGAGGGGAACAATTAGGCTGGACCTTTACTAGCTGGAATTTTCTCATGTCAGCTTAGGATGGTGAAGGTTTTTCTCTGAGCCTCAGCATTCACATGTGCGTGTGTGTATATGTCTGTGTGTGCGCATGTGTGTGTGTGTGTGTGTGTGTGTGTGTAAGCTTCCACTGGACTGAGGAGCTCTATAATGCTGGAGTCCCTTCTCTTCTGTTGACAGTCTCACACTGAACCTGAGTGTGATGATTCCCAATGGGAGAGGGATAAGGAGACAATTATACTTGCCCCCTTTGCCATGCTCCTGTTTTACTGACTTGCTCTGGATGAGGTGGGATGAAGCTCCTATGGAATTCAACTGTGTAAGCTGGGCCCAGTGGAGGAGAGGGCTTAGTGAAGGTTGAGGTTTTCCTCTGGTGTGATCCTAGCCCTGGAGGCTAGGTTGTTCTTAAGGAGACCGTTGACATTCCCAGCCCTGGTGCCACAGAGAGTTTGAGGAACTGTCGGCAGAAGCCTGGGAGGAACAGCTGGAGTGGGCTAGCTGTGCACCTTTCATAAGTCCCTTCTCCTGTCTGGACCTCAGTTTCCTTTTTTCAAACAAATAGGTTACGCCAAACAGCAATGGTTTTCAACAAACTAATCCTTAACTAGAACCCCAATGTAAAATATGGGTAAAGTAGAACTGCTCCTGTTCTCTTTACTCATGGTGGTAACTCCTGAAGCTGACTAAAAATCCTCTGGATGACCATCAAAGACCCTTTTCTGTATGGTTCTAAGAAATCTGTGCTACCCCCCAGAAGTGTTGCCAACTATTAGGACTGGGAGCAGGAAAGAGAATTCAGAGTCCATTAAAGGAATTGTAGGCATTAAGATAGACCTAATCCTTAGAAGTTCAGCACCAACGGTCTGTGCCTTTGGACAAAAGTTGTAACTGTTTCCTTGCTCTCTGCCATGTAGTTTTTTTTCAGGGCCAGAAAGATCCTAATTAATGACTGTTAGTCTACCTCAGAGTTTCTCGCCTTTCATTTTATGTTTCTGAGCTGGTAAAGTGCAAACTCATCTTGGGGAGAGGTGTTGGGACAGGGTTTTAAGTGGTTAGCAGCTTTTTTGACTTGATAAGCAAACTGAGCAGCTTTGAGAAGGGAGGTAGAGGCACTAAATTGAAACCAACCAACGTTTATTCAGTGTCTGCTGTAGTCTGGAAATCACAAGTGGACCAAAGTAAGTCTGTTACAACCTCTAACTTGCAGGGCTCCGGACAGTGGGCAGGAGGGAGTAAAACTCTTATTTCTTGGGCCTGTCTCAATATTATTTAAAACACCTTTCATTTGTTATCTCCTCCCCCCCCCACACACAAAGAAGCTATTAGACAGACGCATTGTCTTATTATGTAATATTTTTATGGAATGCACAAGTGTGCATCCTAGCTATCCATCTAACCATCACCCAGCAAGAGGCAACGTTTCCAGGACTGGAAATTCCCTCATCTCTTGTTCCAGGGACAATCCACATTTCAACACACACTGGTAGCCATTATGCTGATTTCTAGTGTCATGGGTTTGTTTTACAGAAAAAAGGAATAAGATAGTAAATAGTCTTTTGTGTCTTGCTTCCTTCATCCAAGTCATGTTTGAAGTAGTAATTTTTGTGGCAGATAGCAGGAGTTTGCTTATTCTCATATCCCATAGTATGAGTATGCCTCAATTTATATACCCATTCTCCTATTTATGGCCATCTAATTTCTAATGTCTACTTATTACATGTGCTGCCATGACCATTCTAATATAGATGACTTTGGAGAACTTTTGTACACATTCCTCTAGGAGTGTGTATAGAAACTGCCCCATAGTTTTCCAAAGTGGTTTTGCCAGCGTATACTCCCCTAGCACTGTTAGAGTTCTAATCACTCCACTTCTCACCAACACTAGACTTTTTCTGGACTCATTTTCCATGTAAGTAATGTACACTCAGAAAACACCTGTGTCCTGAGTGTGTAAATATATGGCAGAGCTGTGATTTGAACCCAGGCCTGGGTGACTACGAATCTATGCTCTCTCCCTCTGAGTTAAATTTAAACAAAGAGTATGATGAGCCAGGATATGTTAAGTTCTGGCCCCCAAAGCTATATGATAAGCCCTCCATGGGAATTTAAAGTGTGTGGGGGGGATTTAAATCTGTTTTTGTGTGAACAGGGGTCTTGGAGCCTCGCAAAGATGGTAGCATTTGCATGGGGCCCTGCAGGAAAGGAGTGCATAGGAGTAGGAGGGCTCTCCTGACTCTACATGGGCCTCAGCTTGAGCTGAGACAGGGTAGGGGTAAGTTTTGGGAAAATGGGAAAGGTTTATTTTGGCTGTACTATAGGCTAGGTGAAAGAAAGAGCTAAGGCTGGAAAGGTAAAGTGGGGTCAAGGGGATGGATCTAGTTTGTCTTTAGGGAGCTTCCCTGCCCTTCACATACCTGGTTACCCAGAATTTGGGTGCTGGAAAGCTGGAGCTGCTTTGAATCCAGACCAGCTCCTAGTAGAGCAAATGGAACTGGTCTTTTGGCGTGAAGGGTTTTAGCTGTTCCTGGGACCCCTCTCAGGATATGTGGCAACAGACTTATTTGTAGTTTTTTTCTTCTATATAGCTATGTGAAATTAGTAACCCCACTCCCTCAGACCTTACACAAGTAGTTTATGTGGATGGATTTTTTTCCTAACAAAAAGAAGATGGTAGATAAGAGTTCTGCCTCCCTCTGGGCTAACCATGGGAGATTTGCCAGGGAGGGGGTAGTGGTGAGGGTGGGTTGACCTTCTGATTCTACCCAAGCCAAGTTTTTCAGGAGATCACAAAATCTTTTCCTCAGAGAGAAACTGATTTGTTTGTCACACTGTGGGAGACCAGAACACAAACAGTACCCTGGGATGAATCAAATAAGAGTAATAATCATTCTTTTTATTGGTCCAATCATTTTTATATTCTTATATTACACTTTATATTCTTTATTCTTACTTATACTCTTAATTTTTATATCACAGTGTATCTTCACACAGATGTGTGAAGTAGTGATATAAGTCATCACCCCAGATAAGGAAACTGAGGCCCAGAGAGATTGCCAAGCCTGCATGGGTTCATAGCTTATACACACCAGATCAATCTAAAATAAGGGTTCCTGGAACTGATTTTTTCCATATTCCAGGCTTGCTGGGCCCAGACTGAGCACAGAGCCAAGTCCAAGCATGGAAGAAAGAGGATGCATTATGGACCCTGGGCACTGACAGGCCTGGGAGCTAGGTCCGCTCTGCCTGGGTGTCCTCAGGGATGTGTATGTGGGAAGGAGGCAGATAGAACTCTGCTTTGCAGGGGGAAGAAGAGGTGGAGGACAGAGGGGAGATGTTACATGGCCTGGGAGTTAGAACAGCTTCAGCCACATCACATTGATGAGACGTGCACTTAGGTAATGGTGCCTCCACCCAGTCTGGTGAAAATAGTCTTTTGGAGCTCATGTGGCCCAGGAGTGGTTGGTATCTGATTGGCAGGCAGAAGAAACATTGTCAAAGCTAGCCAAAATGAGCTCTGAGAGGTCTTTACTAATGACTCTTGAAAGATCAAGTCATAGGCAGCTGGTTTTATCTTTATGATTTGCAGGCTGTTAATAGGTCCTGCCCTGGGGGTGTTGTCCAGGGTGGCAAATGGCTGTCCCAGGTATGGTGAGCTCCTTGGGGGTAAGGGTAGGATGGAAAAAGTCTCTTCTGGTGACCTGGTACGCACTCCCCCATGACTTGGAGATATCTTTTGATTCCTGGGCAGTCAGAGTTAACTCCATTGTACAGATGAAGAGACTGAGACTCTTCTGACAAGAGATGAGGTCATAGAACTAGTTGTAGTCAAAACTAGAACTAGAACCTTGGGCTTCTGACTCCTGGTACCTATTGTAATTTGTCACACCCCTCCCACCCTACGTTCCCTTGGGGTGATGAGTGAGTTTACAAATCAGTTCAGACTCGCAATTGGGTGGCACAGCCCCCGAGGGAGCTGAGGTCATGATAATCCCTTACCTTTCATTGCATTGGATAGTTGACAAAATTATTTCATGATGTGCAGTGGTTTTTATAATATTAACCCCTTTTATAGATGGGGAAGTTTAGTTCCTGACAGTTTAAATGATTTGCCAAGCAAAAGTAGGACTTGAACTTGGAACTTCAGACTCAAAGCTAGTGCTCTTTAAAAAAAAAAAAAAAAAAAAAAAGCTAGTGCTCTTTTTAACTGCATCACAGCTGCCTCTTTCCTCAGTAGTTCTGAATTTCAAAGTAGGTCATGGGTTTGTATCTCTGAACTTGTTCAGAGTATATCTGAAGAAGTGGGGAAGGCACTTTTTCTGTCTTCTTAATGCAGTTAATGTATTCTACATCAAATCTAGACCATGCATCAACAACTATAATCTAAGAGAAGACTTGAGGGGGAAGTTCTTGAGAAACAAGGGCTGTGAATTTTGCTTGCCTTGTAACCTGTAACCTTAAATCCAAGACTTTTAGGCTAGTCCTGTTTTTGCAGCCTTCCTAACCTCAGCTTTGTTCCTTTTTCAGGTTTGGATGTCTGGGCCTCAATGAAGAGCCCAAGCATGGAGACTTTCAAGCAGCAGAAGGTAGAGGACTTCTATGACATCGGCGAGGAGCTAGGGAGGTAAGACACTATGAAAGGCAGACGGGTGTAATACAGAGCCCAGATTCACTTCTATTGGTGAACTTCAGTTTGGTCTTAGCAGGACCCAGGTTTACTACTGGATTTATGGGAAGGTTTAAAAACAACTCTGTGGTTTATTCATTTCCACGGGCTGCTCTGCAAATAGTCATCTCTCTGAAAATAAAGACTTGCTCAGGAGAAGGCATTAGAACTGTTGATTCTTTGTATAATCTAATGGATCTAAATGATTCTTCTTTTAAATTTAATTTTATACATACTTTAGATTTTACAGTATAGGCAAATGGTTATTGGAGAGCCTCCCCCTCCCACCCCTGTTGACGACCCCTCTGTTCATTCTGGCTCCTCTCCTTCTTGTTTTTTGATCACCCAAGAAAAGGACACTGCCACAGAAAACAAAGACACCAAAGGACTCAACATAGATCTAAATGATTCTTATTCCATCCTGTACTTTTTACACAAAGCCCTTGCCAGGCTCTGAACAGAGACCTGACCTGTTGGTTTTCTCCCACTTAGGATTCTCCAGGTTCCCAGGATTTTGTTTCCTAAGCTCAGAACCTGAATGGGAAGTGAAGTAATCTTCCTGAAAGTGGATTTGCATTGAGTAACAGGCCACATGAGCCTACTCATGAAGGTGCCTGGGCTCTGAGTGTCTGGGTGCATTTTCAGGTTTGCTAAGCCCAGAACACAGCCAGAAATAAATTCTGAGATTTGAGAAAGTAGAGAGAAATGAAGATTTTCTGAAGTTTTCCTTGCCTTCCATTTCTAACAGCTGCTAATATTTAGATGCTGCTTTAATGGTTATAGAACACCAGTTCTGAAGTTTGCTTTTCACAACAATGCATGAAGTAGGATTTATTTTTACCCTCGTTTTTTAGATGAGGAAATTGTGGTCCAAAGAGTTTAAAGAAGTTGCCCCAAGTTGCTCAGCTAGCAAGTGACAGGTCAAGGTGTGACCACTGCAGTTGGTGTCTGTACCACTGTTGTGCTTTCTCCTGTGATGCAGCTCTTACACAGTTACATGTATACATAAGTTTACACAACCTCACCCCTTCACACACCCAACAGAGTGAAAATTTGGTTGTTTCAGGCCTTCACTGTTTCCATGACACAAACAGGAAGCCTTAACTCCTTTGTAGAACTCTTGCATCAGGATTAATTCTCTCCTCCTATTCCTCTCCCCTCTCCTCTTTCTTTTTCTTCCTTAGGCAAAATAGAAAGAATTTCAAAACCAGAGGAACCTTGGTCTGAGAAGATATAGAGTTGCTTTAGGTTTAGATTCAGGGAATGCTTTCCTTAGCTGGCTTGCCAGGGGAGCAAGTGACTGCAGAGACCCCCTATGGGACATGACTCTTCATCTTTCTGAGATGACTACCTCTGACAATTTGGGATCTGGTGAAGGGATGGGAAGACAGGTGGCCAGAAGCTAGGACTGGGGGGGTCAGTTGGAGTTTGAATTGGAAACCAGATTCTTTTAGCCTCAGGTACTTCTCTGACCTGTGATAGTAGATAGAGGAGTAGACACATAAACTGTGGCAACTGCCTGGACATAGGCCCTGAGGTAGGAAAGAGCTTCCTCAGGTCCTGAGGTAGGAAAGAGCTTCCTCAGGTCTGAAGACCTGGAGGGAGGCCAATGTCATCTTGGAATGTGAGCTGGGGTCCAGTGGTGCTAGATGAAGTTGGGAACATCAGTGGGGCCTAGTTTAGCTGTCAAGGTCCCTGCTAATATGGAGAGGTTAGAAGATTTGACCTTCCTTAGGGGTCACACAGGTTGAGTTTTGGGTCCTCTTCCTAGCTGTGTAACTTTTAGGACAAATTCATCAACCTTGCTGAACATCAGTTTAACAATACAGTCCTCATAGTTGTGGAGACTAAATAAGATGCTGAGTCTAAGGTGTCTCTCACAAATCCAGGCAAAGGGTAAGTGCTCAATGAACAAGAGTTTTTGACCTTTGAAATAAATTTGGGGCCTAAGCTCTACCTTTGCCACCTTCCAGGAGCAAGATAGGGGAGGGATTGCTCTTATTTTGGGAGAGCTGTATGTAAACCCTGCTATCATTTGAGTACTGAACCTACACTCAGAGCTGTGTCACTGATTTTAGCTCTTTTATTAAGTCCTTATCATGCAAAAGTGAAAATGAATGAATCAGTTTTCCTTTTAACTATAATGATGGATAACACTCACAATGTTGAATAAAGGAAGGCAGACTCTAAAGAATACTGTGTAATTCCAGAATAGGCAAAATAAATCAATAGTGCTATAACTCAAAATAACAGTTATTCTTAGGGGCTAGTGACTGGAAGGGGGCATGAAGGGGATTTTTGGGTAGGGGCAAGTATTGTTCTGTTTCTTAACCTGGGTGCTTATTTCATAAATGTGCTAATTTCATGAAAATATAATAAGTGGTATATGTATATATACATTTTCCTATATGTTATACCTCAACTAAAGCTTATTAACAAGAAATGACCTTAAACTCTACTTCCTATCCTACAAGTAAGAGAACATCTGTGAGAAAAGTTGCAGAATCCAGCTTTGGATTGGGACAGCATGTCCTGACATTAGAGTCCAGCGCTTTCAGGGACTCCGCCTATCCCTGCACGTCTTGCCTCATTCTGACTACCAGTGCTGAGAGCCAATTCTGAGAGTGGACACGTGGGTGCACTTGTGTCTTGGCACCAAGCTGCTGGGGTGGCTGCAGTTGCATGCTGTTGCTGGAAGCAGTTGGTAAAATGCTGGCCTGCAGATTCTTACCTCTCCCAGCCTTGGTAGCCAACATAGAGCAGAGCAGGGGGACAATGAGAAAAGTTCAATATGAGAAATACATCCAGACCTTTATTTTGTAGGCAAGGTTAAGACTAGAAGTGTATTGTTCCAGGTCACACACTGGACCACTGGTGGACCAGGGTGGGACTGGGTGTCGACTCCTGGTCAGGACTTTGTTTACTACACCATAAAGAGTCCTAAGACACAAAATCATCTTTTCTTTTGCATTTAAATACTTCTGGGGATTGAGGGAGAATAGGTGGTATATTGACCTTTTCTGTTTGACCTTGAGGGTAGAGCAACAGGGTCAGAGTAAGGAGGCTGAGCATTTGGGAAGGTGCGAAGTTTCCCAGGGGGAGGCCTTGATGAACAGGCCCAGAGACAAACAGCATCCCCAAGATACAGGGCATTTAATATCAGCAGCATATAGTGGTCAGTGGTTTCTTCTTTTCTGTACTTGGATTGCTTTATTTAGATCATCAGATTAACATAAAATGTTACATTTGAACTAGACCTATTTGAATTTAGTCCCAGTCTCCATTTTATAGATAAGGAAAAGTGAAGTCCAAGGATGGGAAATTATTTGTTCAAGGTCTCAGAGCAAGTGATAGGGGAGATAGAATTTAAAGGGCCTTTTCATCTACACTGTGCTGATGTATACAGACTAAAGTTTATATATATCTACTTTCAACTTTTCAAGGAGCCTACTTTACTCTTGTCCCACATATCCCATTGTCTGTTCCCCTCTCTCTCTCCTGCTGAAGACAGTGGCCATAAGCCTCACTACTTAAAGTTCCTGCGTGCAGAACACCCTACTAGGCACTTAATCTGCATAATCTCCTTTTGTGGGAAACAGGAGCCTTGGTCCAGGGAATGAATCACTGCTCTCAACCTCCCCTTCCTAAAAGAGACTGCAGATTCCCTGGGAGAGCCGTGGTGATAGAGCTGTCTACCAGGTCAAATCTCCCAACGGGATCCTCTGTGGTTAAGATCACATACCACACTCTAGGTTTCACCAGGTACCATTCTTTCAGGAGAGAAATACCTACGGGAAATATGTTCAGATTTATCCAGGCTGAGTTCTATAGGCCAGTCCAGTAGAGGACTGTGGCAAATGTCACAAAGTTATGAAGAGTTGAAATGAAAAGTTAAACTCCCTCTGTCCTCCCTCCAATCTCATACCCCATAGATAGACTTTGATGATAATTTATTTCTGTTGTCTTTTTGTTGTTCATTTGTTTTTCTTTTTAAATGGAAATTTAATTTTTTAATTCTTTTCTTTTTAAATTCAAGTAATACTGGGTTATAACATTGAATATTATTTAGGGGAATAGGTTCACCCCTCTGTTCCGTTGTCTTAGAACTTTCTAAGTAAAGCAAGTGGACTGGATGTGCTCACATGACCATAGCAATTAGCAACTTGCTTTTTTCACCTTGTTTCACTCTGTTGAAAAAAATTCTTACAGCAGTGCATATGTGTCTCTGAGACTTATTTTGGATGAAGGTTTTTTTTTTTAAATAAAAAACTGTAGAAGACAAGTTAAGCCAACAAAAGATTAGCAGCCTTAACCCAGCAGCTATTTTTACTTCTGCTTCCCCTCTAATCTGTCCATGGTTGTTTCTCATGCCCACACATTCCCTCCTCTTTTGTGTCTGCTGAGGCACACATGTGCCCAGAGCTCACATTCCCTGAAATGCTCAGTTACTGGCAGGTTGGGGTGGCTGAGGGGCTCGAGAGCAGCACTCATGGCTTTCGAGAGCCCAGTGATGAGATTAGGCCTATCTCACATCTGCTTGTACAGAGCTGTCAACTCTGCAAAGGCAGGGCCACATCTGTTCTTCTATTTTGAGCATCACTACAACATTAAGACAGAGTTAGAACTTCCCAAAATTTCTGTGACTTATCTTTGCTCTTGTCTTTTTACTCTCAGAAAACTTGAACTTTTTCTGTGAGGTGCTGATCAAATACTACCTCCCTGAAAAAACCTGCCATGATTCATGCACTCCTACATCAGACTCCTTCTGTGAGATTCGACTGCCTCTTATTCTGGACTCACATCTCTATGAAGTGCTAATGTTATCAGGCCTCATGGTACACAAAAAGGTTTACCTGTTCATGTTTTCCCATGGTATTACAGGTTCCTGCAGCCTTCAACATACTTCATCTTTTGTCTATCCATCTGCTCTACTCCTACCCCTTGGTATCCACTGGATAAATCTCACAGATATGGCAGGCTGTCTGGAACTTGCCTTTTTAAATCTGAGACAGAAAACCTCAGCAATGCCCCAGTCCCATAGGCCTTGGATTCCACGAACTTCTACAATACACCAAACAGAAGGTGGGAAACACAATGCTAAGGTACCTCCATAAACTGAACATACATTATTATATTTAATCCTTTCAACATCCTGTGAAATAGTTGCCCATTTTTTGGATGTAGAAACTCAATCCTCAAAATATTGGGTAACTGGCTCAAGAAAGACAGATTGAAGACTTATCAAAGAAAAGATAAGTGGGAAATTCTACCCTGCATAACATAGCAAATCTTAGAGAAAGTCCGGGTTAAAAGCCAGAAACTTCTCTGGACAGAGCCCTGTTTTCCTGTGTCTATCCATGTGGTGGGACTTTTGTGCCTCTCCCATCATAAACAAACTTGTATTTCCTGCTGCAAGGAAAGTGAAAGTGACTGAGGTGTTAAGACGCTTCTGCTATCTTGTCAGGGAATGTGCTGAGTACTTCCCATTCTTCCAGAACAATATGAGCTGGATCATATTCATATTTCACAGATAAGGAAACTGGGGCTGGGCCATGATTGTGCTCCAGACAATCCAAAAGGTGACCAAGTGGGTGGATGAATATGTGTATGTCTGTGCTCTAGGTCATTATCACAGCCCATTGACTCTTCCCAGATTCCCAGCATGTAATGGGCACTGTGATGGGTGGGAAACTCAGGGCTCAGGCTTTCTCCAGAAGAGCTTCAGGTTTAATTGGAGCGCAGGAGTATTCTCCTTGAAGGTTAGTGAAATGAGAGGGTGGAACAGACCATGAGCTGATAGGTATATTCCTAAAACATGTGCCAGTAGTTCACCCTGAGTAGGTCAGCTGCTGACTGTTGAGTGTAGGAAAAGAGCAGATGACTGCTTTGAGGAGAGGGCTCTGCCCATGACTGAGGAATAGCAGCCAGGGCTTGACAGAGCATCGAAGGAAGGGATGGATCTGTCAGGAGGACAGGCAACTGGATCACACAGGCTGAGAATGAGGGAGGGAAGTGCTTGTAACATGCATTGTTAGGAAAACAAAGCACAAAGCCACTCAAACAAAGTGACTGTATTGCACAGGCTTCAGTCAAAAGCTGGCACCAGGAGCAAATGGCTTGCCTTAAGGGGTAGGTCTCATTGAGCTGTTTGCTTTAGAGAACCCATCAGAGCTGTAGGGAGGTACTTGTGTGTGTGTAACTGAAAACATTACATATCCTCATCTATTGTTTATCCTTCTCTACTTATTTTTTGCCAACTTGTGAATTTTTTGTTGTGTCTCTTTACTCGATTGTTTTGTTTATATCTTTCCATGTATCCAGACATGTAACTTAAATTTTTAAAAAATAATTTCAAAATTAATAGAAAAGTTTAAGAAAAAATAGAACTCATATATCTCCTTTACCAGACATACTGATTTTTAATATTTTGTTACCTCATTCCTACCTTTTCCATTCTCTCTCTTCCTCCTTCGCCTGCTCTTTTCCTTTCTGTCCTTTTCTTCTGTTCTTTTTTTTTTTTTTGCCTAATTTTCTACCTGCTATTGCTTCTGAACCATTTGAGTAGGTTGCAGACGTTATATGTCTTTATACTTTAATCCTTCAGTATGCATCTCCTAAGGAAGCGGATATTTTCAGAATCACAATACAGTTTTCAAATTCAGAACACTTAACTCTGACATAATATTTTTATCTAAGCCATCCTTATTACAGTTTTGTCATTTTTCCTACTAGTGTTCCTTATAGCAGTTTTTCTTACTGTGGTTCAAGATTCAGGGCAGATCATATACTGCACGTCATTGTCACAGATTTCTTTAACCTTAACAGTTCTCAGCCTTTCTTTGACTTACAAGACACTGATATTTTTGAAAAATACTGGCCTTTTTTGGGGGGAGGGAGGATTACTGACCTTTTTAAAGGAAAAAATAGACCCATTCTATATACTTTTGCTAACTTCATAATGTTCTGTTATATAGATGTTTCCAATTGATTTAACTTTCCCCTGGTTGATTTAACAATCCCTTGTATTTCACTGATTAAAAAAATAAATATTTCTGTGAACATATTTGTCTAATTTCATCTCTCTGCATTGTTTCTGTTGGATATACTCCTAGAGGTGGAATACCAGGTCAAAACTTATGACTGTGTTGTGGTTGAGACTAGAAATACTGGCCGAGTTTACAGATAATCATCATGTGTTTATTTCCTTATGACTTTGCCTACACTCTTTCATTACACTTGTGTATTTTTGCTAGTTTTAAAGTTCTGTGAAGCTACATCAATATTTTCACTATGGGAAGATTGAAAGTGGTTGAAGCCTTCATGCTTCTCTCTTAATTTTCTGCTGTTTTAGTTATTTTCATGGTCTTTACATTTCATTACATCTTTGGTCATATTTTCTTTCCTTTTTATTAATCAAGTACCATTGCTTTACATGCATGTTAATATTTTGACAATATAGAATTTCTCCTCTTGGGTATGGTCACTCTGGCTCTCCACCACCAAAGTACCCATAGTCTTCCACCATATTCACATTTCATGAATAATTTGAAGTTCTGATAGCAAGACAGGTAAGGCAAATATAAGAATCTCTGCTTTATGGGTAATGAAAATAGCTTGAAACATTCACCCAGCTCAGTCCAATAAAGGACCAGAAGCAGAGTTCTTCCTTGTATAGATTGATGGTGTTGCCTCCCTTCCTCAGAGCTAGAAGAGATGCAAGGTTTTTAGGGGACCCCAAAACTCTCACAAATGGGTCCAATTCTTTATGTTTGAAGATGTCTGGGAGGGCTCTATAAGAAAGCTTTCTGAGAAAGTGCTATTGAGAGAGAATACTGTGGGTAGTACTTTTGAGGATAAAAGAAGGAGCTTAGTTCCCTGTCCTCCTGGCTGGGGAAGCCAAAGTGAGGACTAAGAACCAAGGACAGTGTAGGAGTTGGGGCCTGAGGTATCCGTAGCCTCAGATGTAGTAAAACACCTTAGGGCTCTTACAGTGCAGGCAGAAGGTGAGATGCTGCAGCTTCCAGGGCCTCTCACAGAATAATGACTCTGCTTTTGGATTCTCTTATGGAGATGGCCCCAGGCCCCAAACCAACCTTCGGTAAACTTTGGAACCCCCAAATTTAACCTTTAGAGACTCCATGTTGTCTGTCAGGGCACGGAAAACTAAAGCCCCAAGACCTGGTCTGCTGCCTGTTTTGAATGGCCCTGAGGTTATTGTAGGTTTTCCAGATAAACAGCTCCAATAGATTTGAAGATAGGGAACACTAACTTTGACCCCAATAAAACAAAATGTTACCTACCCCTCTTTCCAAAATTCCATTTTTCAAGACCTGTATTACAAAAAACAAAACAAAACTGAATTTTTGTATTTTGAAATTTTAATCAGTTAAAAATTTGTTGAAATTTAGGTTTTTTCTTTGTTATATAAGTACCTGTTATATCTTTAAAAATTTTTTTTATTATTTTCTCACAATCTTGGTTACATTTGTGTAATTAGTGATCCCCTTATGTATAGCCCTCCCTCTCCTCCCTTTTCATGCTCCCCCCTCCAGTAACTCTGTGACTCCCCCTCTCTGCGAGTTGTTGATTGATAAAGTTGTTGGTTAGTTGATCGTTGTTTGGTCAGTGGTCTCTTCCTTTATCTGGTAAATGTTCTTTTCCTGGGTGAGGATCTGAGCTCCTGTGACTTGTTAGTTTATGCTGTTAAGTTTCTAAGAGTAACTTTGAGGTGGGTAGCCAATTCAAGCTTGTTTGGAGTACCTGTTATATCTGATCCTCTATATACCACCCACAGTTTTCTTTCTAGGTTTCCAATGCCTAGGATATTTGCCACCTGACCTTTTGTGGAAAAATTATACCTGTTCCTCATCTATTTCAGTAGAAATTACTATTAAATTAGCAGTAAACATTTTAAAAAGTGAATTACCATGGGATAGGGGAACAAGAGTAAATGAATCCAAGTGAAGGTACAACTATGGAGAAGAAACAATGGGTGAACAGAGGTCTATCTACCCCCATTTCTTTGTGCTTCCTCTTTCACAGTCCATGAGGAAGCTCTCAGAAACCCAGTTTCAGAACTGCTGCTCACCTAGGCCAATTCTATGTTCTTCAGAGAGTGCTGGAGTGGGGTGGAGGGGAGGAGCTCTGGGCATTGGAACTGGGTATCTGCTTTAAACCTGGTCCTGTACAGACATTACCTGGTTTAATCTTCTTATAACCTGATGGATGGGAGGCATTTTCCCCATTTTAAACATGAGGAAGCTGAAGCTTAGAAAAATGTAACAAATGGTTAAGGGGTATTGGAGCTGGGGTGTAAGGCCATTCTGACTTCTAACTCCTGATCCAGTGCTCTCTGGGAGGTACTGAGCTGCCTAAAATTTTCTTTCTGCCTGTGACTCTTGTATCCCCTCCAGAAAACAGGGAAGGAGGCTGATAATAAAGCTTAGTGCTCTTGGTCATTTACTGGAGAACTGCTGTCCATTTGTCCTGTACCTACCTCCCTGTTTGTTCCTACTCCCACTCTCTTGCTGCCAACATCTAAAGCATCTAATACACACACACACACACACACACACACACCCTCCCCTCTGACCTCTGGACCCTAATGTTGAATCCTGAGTGATTCCTCGTGGCCTGACTACAGAGCCTAGAGAATGGTGAAATATTGATGAATTGTCCCTCCCTCCTTTGGGTGAGATTCATTTGGTACCTTGGGACCCACTAGCTAGAGAAGAGAACTTAGCTGCTGAGGGGCTAAAGTGTGGTTCTAGGAGGCAAAACGTTCTGTTGGTCTTCTGGAGAAGACAGGGTAGGGCAGAGAAGACAGAGAAGGGCAACTGAGGGACCCTGGCAAGAGGATGGGCTGAGTGCAGGAGGCTGATGAGCCTTATCTGGTGGTGACTAGTTGGGTACTGTCCAAGTCTGATCCTTATTCTGCTTCTATGAGCAGTGATACCTTGAGCAACTTCATTCCCAGAGACTCTGCTTCTTTCTCGTAAGATGGACCTTGTCTCACTGGGTTGTTAAAACACCAGGTAGAATCTGAATCACTTCATGTTTTCCAGCCTTCTGGGGTCCCTGTCCTTTAATATCCACATAAGTATAATTCCATTCAGAGCAACAGGAGGACTTGTTCCCGACCCTCTCTTTCAGAGCTTCTCCAGGGAGTGCCCACGTTCTCCTCCACACCTTGATCCTTGAATTCCCTTGAGTTCATGAGGACCCCCTCCTCATGTATCACAAGGCTGCACTCCCTCTGTGGCCTATATCTGCATGGACTGAGGCCTTTTTCTTAGTGCATCTCTTGACTCTGAGACTATCTTCAGGGTAAACTGAATTTCATGCGTGATTTAAGGGTAAGGAGAGGAATTTCTACAGAGAGAAAGATGGCTTAAAATGTGATAACAGACACCTCTGTCCTTTGACTCATGGCCTGTACTATCGTACTGTGACCTTCTAGGATCCCTTCCGAGGCTCCAAATCTGCTGCCATTCTTTATACTTATTATCCAAGGTAGACACCCAGTTTTTTCATGTATAGGTAGTTTAGCATCTTTGCAACTTCTCTCTGAATGGACCCTGGGCCTCTCTTTCCCAGAACCAAAGGCCCTGTTCTGTAGAGACAGGGATTAGTGGCTGACAGACTGACCTAAGGATGTGACTTAGTCCCAGTTGTCACTCAACCAGTCCACACTTACCTCTCAGTACTTCTCAACCTTTCTCAACTCTGTCCAGACCTTGTGAGATAGACTTTTCCTCCTTCTGAGTATCTGCTTGCTCATTCCTCTTCCTCTCTTCTATTGATCTACTCAGTTCTCTTCCTTTCTGTAACCTTTCCTTGGAAACTTCCCCTCAACCTCATCTGTTTAGTTTCAAACATCCACTGTCCTTAGACATTATGCCTCATACCTACCCTTCTAAAGTAGAAAGTTTTCTGGAGGTTCATTCTATGGTCCAAGTCAGACTATATGTCCTCTGAGGATAGGTCCAAGGTTTATCTTCCTAGTATTTCTACCACCTCTAGCATAGACTAGATCCACAGTAGGCATTCAGCAAGCATAGGGGTTGGTGCCACTGTCAGTTGTGCTCAGTTGATGCTGAGCCCCATGGCCTTGAGTTTATAGCTACAAGCCCAGGAGGTGGAAATGCAGCAGAGTCGTTCCCATCACAGCCTTGTTCACATGACCTTCTTTGTTTTATTGCCTGGAGGGGGTGGAGCAGGGGAACAGGCCAAGTGTGCAGAGCTATTTGACATCCCAGCAGCTGTACAGAATGCTCACTTGTTCTCCCTCTTGTGTGCCAGAATCCCCCAATATCACAGCTTCTTCTTGCTCTGGTGTTAACCTGCTGGCCTCTGACCTGCTCTTCTCTTCCAGTAACTGAGTATGGTTCTTTGAACCTATGTGGAGCATCTCGTCCCTGGGAAAGATGATGATGGGACTTCCCCGAGGGAACAGGATCTGATCTCAACTGAGGAAATAAAGACAAGTCCTATTGCCATGAAAGTTCCAGCTCAGTTTTAGTTGTCTTGGGGCTGTCTGAGGATAAAAGACATGAAGAGAATCATCTGTGGCTTCTGAACTGTCAATCGTGGACTTGTAAGAACTTGATTCAAGTTTCACAAGACACATTGTGGCAGTGCAGAATTTTGGAGGTCCAGATGGCACCTGAATGCAAATCTTCTCACTCCAGGTCCTTTGCTCCTTTTGCTGTGCTATAGAAACACTGCAGGCTTTTATATCTCACCAAATCACCTCTCTTTTCCTGTTTGACATTACTTTTGTGTACCCAACGTGCTCCTTGGGATGAATTCCAGAGGCTGGTTATAAAAGATCTGTTCCCAAGCCATCATTCTGTCTTTCCTTCCTTTAGAAAATTTCCGTTACACCTCAAACTTCCTTGGGACTACCCAGTAGGCCTGTCTCTTTTGCTAACAAGAGAGATTCTTCCCAGATGCTATGGGTAATGTGTGCTACTTTGGTGAAATAAGTAATGATTTGTGTAGCTGACAAAATAAAATTTTGTCATGAGAATAAATGAATGAATGAATGATTATATTCCAGCAAGAGGAGAGAGAATAGATGATGCTGTGGTACTGCCTTTATCATCACTGTAAGAGACCAAGCCACTTTCGGGGAGACCTCTCTATAAAATTACTCAGTTTGCAGGCCTAATGAAATAGACCTGCTGTTGCCTCAGTTTTCCATTGTCATTGTTTCTCCACATTGAGGCACTCAGTGAAGCAGTGCAACAAGGAGAGTGCTGATGTGTGGATGTGTGTGTGTGTGTGTGTGTGTGTGTGTTGGGGGCGGGGGCCGTCCAGACTTTGATTCTAGAACTAAAGGAAAGAAACATCCTTTCCTCTCCTTTTTCCATAGGACTTCAGCTTCCTTGTTGTTGACATTAAGTGTCTTCTGTGACTTTATGATTATGTACAGCCTCCTTGGTGAGCACTTGCTCATTTAGGAGTTCCTCATCTAGACTGTGGCCCATGGCACAGTGAACCTTCAGGTGCTATCAGGACTGCTTTTGTTGAGATTAGACAGGGAAACCTGGCATCTAGTCTGTGCTCTTTAAAAAGTGCCTGTTTTAGCAACACAGTTAGTAAATATTGACTGTGTGGCACAAAATGGAAAACAGAGATGACTATGTTAACTAACTCTGAGGGTAGAAGTTCACCAAGCCCTGATAAGACAAGAAGTAATTATGCAACAGGTAGGTATGTTACCAACAAGTTATTTAGGGCTAGGAAAAATGAAAAACAGGACAAGGAGGTCTTCCCCTGGCAATCCATAGCTGCCTTCCTGTTGGCACTGGCACACCTGCTTATTTTTTAGTGAATGGGTACCTATATCCTTAAGGCATGTAGAGAGAAACTGCAAGAAAATACCAACACATTCACTGTGACTTTTTCTAGAGATGGTAAAATTGCCACTGATGTGTTTTTTCACATACTTTTCTTATTTTTCCACACTCAACAATGATCAGGTAGTGCTTTTATAATCTGGAAAGGGCAGTGTTTTAGAAATAAAATATTTTTCTTTAAAAAGGCTAAAGGAATTTCCAGAATCTTCCAATTACCTTAGATCTTTGCCTTTTAGTTACTGAACATTTTGTAGTAACGTAGTTCTCAAAAGAAAAGCCCATATGAGAGAAGTTACTCTTCGAATATACCCTCAGTGGAGTGTGTTTACTTATTGATTTGTACCCATGAATGTAGAATGTGGTTGGCAAAATTCCAGTTACTTAAGATTTCGGAATTCTTTCTAAGGTAACAAACACTTACTGCTATGAGTGCTTTCTGTTTGTCAGCCTTGTACTCTACAGTGGCCAGGCCTGTTTTGGCGAGGAACTGGGCAGATCTGAGATCAGGTTGCGCTGATAAGTGGTTACATGTGAGCAGACCATAGATGGAGTCAGGTATAGAGGGCCTTATATTTGGAGTATGGGGTGAGAGTGCTATTATTTTAATAATTATTAATAACTATTAATAATTATTACTGATTAAACACCAACCATCTACCAGAAACCTTCCATATATTATTACTAACTCTTGTAAAACTTTGTGTGTTAGGCGTCAGGGATGCCCACCAGGCCTATTTTAGGGATAAGGAAACCAAGGTCGAGAGACTCAACTCTCCAAAGCTTCATTGCCAGTCAGTAGCAGGATCAAACTCAAACCCATGTCTGCCTGACTGCATTTGATTTTCCCATCATGATTCAGGGGTTTGCACTAGAGAACAGAAACCTCCAAAGGGAACCTGAGTTAACAAAGTGCCTACAGCCTCCATTCAGAACTCACTTTGCTCAGTTAGGGCCCTGGGGACTAGAGGAAGAGGGAACCCCAGATATTAGGTATGGATGAGCAGGTGCACATAGGGTATTGGTGGATTGCCCCTGAACCCATGACTAAGGTATGTCTGTACTCCTGGGCCCTAGGATGACCAAACAGGGCCAGTGGGGCCACAAGAACCATGAACCCAGTGATACTCCTTTGATGTTTCTTCTGGTCAGTCTGGGAGGGGCCCTTGTGAGCTGATTGCTTGTGCAATGGGGGATGCTCTCCTTTGGAGTGGGAGAGAGTTGGAGGGCTGGTTCCATCATTAAGGCCTGTGAGTAAGGACAAATGGATTTATAGGCCTTCTTTGTTGTAGTTAAAATAGCCAGGAAAGGAATCTTCTGGGCTTAGCTTATTTTTAGCTAGATTATTGGAACTAATTGCTGAATCTGAGGCAGTGATTTTCTCTATGGGTTCACTGGTTCTGTGCTCACAGTCCTGGAACTGGCCAGGAACCTCATCCCTTGCCCACCTCCCCAGGAAATCTATACCTGTAAATTGTAATTGGAGAATGCTCTGTCTGCTCCCCTCACCAGGAAGGTCTGCTTTCCCAGAGCAAATGTCTCAGAGTTGGGTTTCATTAGAGTTAGTTTCTACTTATTTTATTTTTTTAGTACAAAGGATGTGTGTTTTGGAGGAGGGGCCTAATTGTGGTGTGTGGTATCTTTAAAAAAACTGGGTTTTTTTGCCCAAGAGTCATGTTGATTGAAGCCCAGTAGCTCTCATATGGAGATTGCTTATCTTGTGGTTCTCCACATTTGTGACTAGAATATTTTTGGTTTCTTGGCAAAGTCATATAGAATTTTGAAATTGGATGGAGAAGGTTTCAAAGTTACCAGAATTGAAAGAAGCAATGGCATTTGTGTCCTCCTCCTTCTGGTTCTGGGGTTGCTGTTCTTCTGAGGCTCACAGGTGAATATTTGTTTTTTGACATAATAATGATTATGGTAATAGTCACCCACATTTGGATAGAACTTCACTATCTGCAAAGCACATTGACATACATTATCTCATTCAATCCTCATGACTGTATTTCTAGATAGGCAGGACAGTGAACCCTTTGTATAGAGGAGAACACTGAGGTTCCAAGAGTCTAAGTGACCTGGTCTCATGGTAGGAAGAGTTGGGGTCAGAAGTTGAACCAACGTTTTCTAACTCCCGATCAGGAAATACAGGAAAGTTTGCACCAGTTTAAGAGGTACACTGCAATGTGCTAGAATGTAGCCCCTCTGGGCACAGGATTCATGACCTCACTGTGACTCTCCTGGGCCCAGAAGAATCAATCTCTGTAGAAGGTGGGACAGTGTTTGAGGGATGGCTTGGGAATTTGTGTAGGACTTTGGCCTCTGTGACCCTATTTGGCTACTATCTCTATGTCATTCTGTGAAGTCATAGGATAGGTAGATGCTCTTAGTCCCATTTTACAGATGAGAAAACTAATCTTTCAAAAGTTTGGCTGAGTGACTCAAATTGCTCATTACTCACAAAATAAATATTTATTGGGAACTAATTAGAAGCTTAGAGGTTACTTGAGGTCACAATAAATGACCTGGAAAGGAGAGACTTGAAGGTGAATAAGAAGAGGGAACACAGTAGGTGTTCAACAACTCTGTTGAATGACAGACCTTGAGGGCAGTCTCTAGATTGCAGATCTTTTTATAGCCACCACAGAATTGAGAAGAAGGTGGGTTGAGGGCAGTATTCCAGATAAATGTTGTTATACATGTAAATAATGATGATAGTGCTACCATTTATTATGGCCCCGTTGGACCTTTTACATGTACTATTTCTCATCATCATAGTAACCCTGTGTGACAGTGGTTTTGTTTTAATCCTATTTGATATTAAACTGAGTCATAGTAAACCGAGTCTCAGTAAACTGAGGCTCAGAAAGGTCAAATCTCTTATTTCTCAAGCCACTCTGGGATTAAAATTCAGATCTGCTCAAAACCAAAGCCAGAACACTTTTCACTAAATGACACTGCTTCTTTATGATAACAGACCCTGAGAAACTTGCTAGGCCAGTTTCTGGGCTGGTCTACTTACTTTTAGGGTCCTCAAAAGTAAAGAGGGTCAAGTGTAGAGGGGAAAGGGGACTAGGAAGGATTGTGAGCCCTCCTGATGGTAGCTGGTGCCTGATGAGAGAGCAGGGCTGGTTAGGTTGGGGTGGGGGGGCATCCTGTTCATAGCCCTTGCATTACACTGGAAATCCTTGGGAGGCAGACCTCCAGCCAAGTCTCCTGGGCTATATGAGCCCTACAGACCAGAGACTTCCTGATACAGAGACTGCTTAGATAAAGTCCTGTGAGGGCCCAACTACCACAATCCTCATGATCCCTTTCATAGAAAGATGTTTCCCAGAACTCCTGAAACTCCTAAATTTCTTCCCTGCTGTATCAGTTTCCTGAGATTGACATAATGAATACAAACTAGATCATTTAAAATAATAGGAATGTAGTCTCATGGTTGTTGAAACCGAACATCTAAAATTAAGGTGTTGATAGGGTTGGATCCTTCTGGAGGCTCTGAGGGAGAGTGGGTTCATGTGACTTCTATAGTGAGTTCTCACCTAGCTTCTAGCATTACAGTAATTCTTGACTTGTGGGTGCATCACTCCCACCTCTGTCTTTATCTTCATATTATCATTCCTCCTGTGTATATCCTCGTCTTCTATCTAGTCTAATCTCCCCCCGCCTCACTCTTACATGGGAGCTGTCATTGGATTTAGGGCTTACCTGGGTAATCCATGATGATCTCACTTCAAGATTCTTGAGTTAATTACATTTCCACAGACCCTTTTCCCGAATTAGATCCCATTCACAAGTTCTGAGGAATCTGTGAATCTGTTTCACTTGCCTTCCCTTTTCCTACTGAAGTTGCCTAAGACTTTTAGGGTTAGTGCCCTCTCACAATGCAGACTGGTGTATGCCAAATAGAGATGCCTGTCTGCTAGCAGTCCCTTCAGCCTCATGGTCAAGTGGGTTTTGGCCCTCTCATGCTCCTCATAGACCAATGATATTGAGCCCCAATGATACTGAATCTCATAGACCTGCGATTAGCTGCTTTTAATCTTCAGAGCAGTGTTTTCCATCTGGAACATGCTGTCCTTGCCCTGTGTGGAATAGACAGGAGAGAGAGTGTCCTTGGCATCATAGGCATCTTGGGTCAGCCAGGTTGTTTGTCTTTTGCGAATCTGCAGCTGGAACATGTCTCTGACCATGAAGTATCCTTTCCTGCTGTATCACTCAGACTTACCACTCTGCAAAGATCTGCTCTGCAACTCTGGTCAGATCTTCCTATTCTTCCCTTACTTCATGCCTCTTGCTTGTCTGTTACAGTGCATCTAGTAATTTCTCTCTTTCCTCTCAACTGTGGCATGTCTTGCTTTTGTTTAATAATATGAACTTCTCTGAGGGGTTCAGGTCTATTATTTCAGTTAGGTGGCAGCTCCCCTGTAGAACCTTATATGTGGGCTTTGACAAATGCCCCTTGGTGCCCATTGGCTTCACACCTGCAATAGGAAAGTGTTCATGGATTCCTGATCTTGTCCAGGACCTGAGGTCTTTCTAGAGACTTAAGAGTTATTGGTGCAATCACACAGTGCTCAATCTGAAGAAGACCTTTGAGAGTATCTTATAGCCCAACATTGCTTTTCTGGAGATAAAAGTGGGGATCCAGGAAATGGGTGACAAGCTGCCCACTAATTAAGGAATATTTCTTCCTCTGGAAAACCAGGGCATCAGACTGTTATATGCTCTCTGTTAGAAGGTCCCTTTCAGCTTGAACACTGTGTTAGGTAGTGTCTGGTAGTGGTGGGGCCAGGCCAACCTAAAGTTCATCTCTGTGCCTAAGGTAGAAATACCCCCATTCTCTTCTGCCACTGTCCTCAGTAGTTCTATAATATCCCTATAAAGCCAAACTGTGGGATGGGTCATGCTTTTCTCTGCAAGTGGTCTTTGAGATAACCCTGCTTCCCAAGAGTCAGGTTCTCCAGGATGGGGGATGGCCGTTTTGGAGCCTGGTTGGAGAAAAGGAAAGGAAATAATCAGTTGGCCCAAGTCATTGCAAATTTATTGAGGACTCAAATGGCCTAGCCTTCCAGTCCAGAACCCTAGCTGTAAGGTGTTTCTTTCTGGAGAAGTTGCCAACCACACCCAGAAGAGATCACGATTTGCTAAGTGAAATGACTAATTGGTCCTGAGGTGGGAGATTCCTATCTGCTCTCAATGGCATCATGATTTATTCATGTGAGACCAGAACACTTACAGGGACTGGGCCCTTATTTCCTGTGGCTTCCATGTGATGTGCAGCCATCTGTATTTTTCCAGAATGGATAATTTCTCAAATCTAGCTTGCTTCCCCAGTTGCTGCCAGGAAGGCTTTAACTCTATAATAGCACCCTCCTTCCTGGGGTGTGCAGTCATTTTAGAAGGAATGTTTTTTATCTGGGCCCCAGTTCCTTCTCAGTAATATTGGTGTTGGGTTAGATGGTATCTCAAGGCTTTCCAGCCCTTACTTTTGCTTTAAAATTTTTGCTCCTGCCCCCAGCTAACCCTTCTGTTTTTTTAAGGTATTTACTTCCATAGGCCTGCTGCAAGGTAATCAGAGACCTCTCAGCTGCTTGCAAGCCTCATGCCTGGTTTCACTTTTCTGCGCAATTACTAAGTCTTAAAGGCACACCACTTAGTTTAAACTGCTCGTTTTTGGGCTGGGCATGGTGGCTGTGCCTGTAAGCTTCAGCCTATGAAGCGGCCGGGGCTAGGGATCGTGGTTTGAGTCTGTCTGGGCCCGTAGCGAGACCTAGTTCCAAAAAAATAGCTGGGCGTGGTGGTGCGTGCCTGTAATCCCCAGCTACTGGGGAAGCTAAGGCTGAGAATTGCTTGAGTCTTTCTTGAGACCTAGTCTCAAAAAAGAAAAAAAAGAAAGAAAGAACCTGCTACTTTTGCTTTTCAGAAATGCACAGTTTCTGTTTTCCAACTTAAAACTCCCAGCTTCAAACCTCGCTAAGGAAGAACAAGGTCTCAGCCCTTTCATAGATTTATGGCAGGTGTGCTCCATCTCTTCATTCTTTCAGAATGAAGAGTTGGATCTGTCTCACTTTACAGGACATTTGCAATGTTAGTGTGACTGCTTCTGAGCTCTGACTGTAGACTGAGCTCTTTAATGATTTGGTAGCCACCTATGGATCATAGTGGGTGGAGCGGACTACAGGGGTGACAGGCGTCTCAGTCATCTTATCAGAACTAGACTGTTCCAGCCTGTGTCACAGATTTGCTTCTGTGTGCTTTTTTGTCTGATTTTATGATCACACCAAAGATAAAATTTATATCCTGTTTTTCCCAATTACAATACAGTGTGAACATTTTTCTATCATTCACTCCACAAATATACTTATTGATAGTATGACATTCCAGATAGAATTTTATTTTATTTTATTTTTGAGACTAGGTTTCGCTGTTTTTGCCTGTGGAACCGCAGGCTCACGTTGCCCAGGATACCAAAGACTCAGGTAATCCCCAGCCTCAGCTTCCCAGGTAACTGGAATTACAGGTTTATGCCACCACGCCAGCTATATATTTTTGGAACTAGGTCTCACTACATGCCCCAGGTGGGACTCGAACCGCAATCCCTAGCCCCGGCTGCAGCTTCCTAGGCTGCCGCTTACAGGCATGTGCCACCATGCCCGGCCCCAGAGAGAATTTTAACCCATAATTATGTTTAACTTTCATAACTGAAAAAGAAAGCTAGTTAATAAAAAAGAGTGAGTTGAAAAATTCCCTCCCCTTCCACCTTAACCTCTCTAATCCCAATCTTCAGAAGAGACCATTGTTAGATATCTGTGTGTCCTTTCAGAAATTGTGCATGTTCAATCTTACATGTCTGTACACTTTAAAAAATGTGAATAGGATCAGAACATTGTTCTGTGATGAAGAGAACAATATTCTGATCCCTGTGATGTGATTTTTAATCTGCATTTTCCCAGGTCAGAATGTGTGTGTATCATGGTCTCTTTAACAACTGCATAGTTCTGTTATGGGTGGACCTTGATGAATGTAACCAGTACCTTTGTTGATAGATGTTTAGATTGTTGCCACAATGAGCAACCCTTGTATATGTACTTGCATTCTTCATTTGCTCACCTTCTGTCTGCCAAGTTTGCGGGCTTCTTCTAGGCCCCGAGGAGTCTTTTCTGTGTGTGCTACACCCATACAAATATAATTGTTAGATAAATTCTGGAAAGTGGAATTGTTTGGCAGATCGATTTGTCACATTCATTGAATATAGGTAAGCCTTATGGACTGTTTTACTGAATGTTTGATAAATCAGTGCTACCTGAAATATTCACTCTCCCCTTGCCCCTGGCAGTTTCTTCTCTCCCCAGCTTCCTGTTGATCTCAGAATGTCACTATGCAGTGAAGGATAGTGATAGTAATGTGATAGTAATAGTGATAGTAACTTTGCCAGTGCTTTTAGAGTTCCTTAGGGTATAACTTTGCTGTTTGTCCTCACAACTGTGGGGAAGTCAGAATGACTGGCTTGCACTTTACAGAATGACACAGAGCACAGGTAGCTGGGATTGGTGAACCAAGGATAGCAAAGGGACTCTTAGCTGGAATGAGGACCCAAGGGGAAAGACTCTGCTTTTTGTAACTTCTTTGAGTGATGCTCAGAGTTTCTGCCACTTAAATTAAAGTACTTAAAATCTGGAAGATTAAGTTAATTTTTTCTTTTCATTTATTATGTGAAAACAGGATTCTAATGGACTTGTATTTTCATGAATTTATTTGGTGCTGCCAGTGCAATGACTAGCCACTGGCCACATGTGGCTATTTAAATTTTAATGTGATTAAAATTAGGTAAAATGATAAATGAGTCCTTTCATCATAGTAGTGACAGTGAAACTGTTTGGTAGCCATGTGTGGCCTTATATTTGCATGGTACGGCATGCTATAAACACTTTCATCATCCATGATGTTGAGTTAGAGAGTCAATAACACTGAATTTTTTTTCCTCCTAAATACTTGAATGTTTATGAGAAGAATTTTTGAGCTCATATTTGCTTTCTGACTTTTCAGGTAGGGAAAGGAGGCTCACAGTTGAGGGCTGACTAGTTCCCACAGTCACGTAGCTGGGGGTATAGAGCTACCATTGGAGCCAGCCCTCCTCCTGTATTTCTTGCCCCAACCTGCCTCACTCATCCTGGGAACCCCTTTGAAGGTGGTTTCATCTGCCTTTTTGCCCTAACCACTTTTGATACTAAGGCCCCAGATCAGGTGCCTTCTTACAAATAGTCCTGAGTTGTATTCTCACTGTATCTCCAAGACCAGGAAACATCAGACTGTTAACTACCTCTGAGTGGCATGCTGTGCCCCAAGGATTCTCCCCCCATGACCATGGGCTTCCACTGGAACCCTCTCTCTGAGGGAGTCAGAACAAACACCCACAGGTTATAAGCAAGATTACGGGAAGATAAGTTGCTGCTCTGCCCTCAAGCCCACCCCATCCAGTGATGCAGACCAGCACAGATGTTGTGGAGTGAGCACCTGAAACTTGTCTTCAAGGTGGATAAAATTGAAGGTGCAGCAGACCTGACCCAGTATTTTCAGTGGTGGGCCCGAGTACCTTGTGTAGGGGCTCAGAATAATTAAAATGCAAGCTCTAAAAATCATGATGATTGAAAAGGCAGGCAGGTGACCCTTTGCCCAGTGTTGATCCTGGGGTGAGGGAATGATGAGAACTCACTATGATGGAGAGACAAATGGGAATCAGTGTCCTATCTAGACGATCAAGAATGACTGTCACTCTGCCTTGCAGAATTGAGAAAACTGGTAGAGAGTACTCAGCAGTTGATAATGCTTATTAGTATGACTTGTAATAATACTACTAGTACTACTCCTGGTAATTAATACTAGTAATAATACCGCTGGTACCACTCCAGGTAATTTATAGTATAGTAATACTGGTATACTGTAGTACAGCAGTACTACTACCATGGAAGATGTTATTAAAAAACGATATTTATAGGCAGTTTTTTAGAAGTGGAAGGAAGTGCTCTTCCTGGTATATCAGAAGAGTCCTCTTTGTTTTGCACTAGTGGTTCTCAAACTTAGTGGGCATTGGAATCATCTAAGAGGTTTGTTTAATCCCAGATGCTGGGATTTAAGTGTTAAATGCCAAGACCCACCCAAAGAGGGTCTCAATAGTTCTAGAACCTGGTAACTGGCTTTTCTGATAAGTTCTCAGGTAATGGTGCCACTAGCTGTCTGGGAAACACACACTGAGAAGCCCTGGATCACACCATCAGGTGCTAGGGAAAACTCAACTGAATTCCAGTGGTATCTATTTAAATTGCTAAACCTCTTTTATAAGCCCCTCTACCCACACCCCCACTGTGCCAGCTGCCTGCAATGACTCTGTACCACCTGGGAAACACTAGACATTCAAATCATCACTGTGTTTCCAGATGTTCAGACCTAACCACTTATAAGCCTTGTGCTTCTGCAACATTCTTGTCATACAGTGGGTGCAGTGGGTCATGCTGACAAAGTGTGAGACATTGCCCTGCCTTTAAGAAGATTAGTCTAGTTTGGGGGTGGTGATAAAACAAACATGGGAAAGAAAAGGGTACAAAAAGATAATTACATGTACTCAGCTTTGGTAGTTAACACATTTGGAGACCAGGATCCCTCCAAGGTGGCATGATTGGGAAGGCTTCCAGGAGAAGCTGGAACTTGAACTTCAGCAGGGATAGGATTTGGGTAGTACATGGTATAAGGAAATAGGACTAGCAGAGGCCCAGAGGTGGCAATGAGTGTTGGGCTGTGCTTACTGGAAGAGAATACAGTTGGGCAAGTAGAATGGGGTTGGGTGATGACAGATCTCTGAAGCCCAGCCAAGCCGCTCAGGTTTGATGGAGAGGGGAAAACAGGTCTTGAGCAGAAGCATGCTGATGACATTGCATTTTAGGAAGATGTGCTCAGGGAAGTATGGGACTGAATGGGTGGAGGACCGCAGGCAGGAACACTGATCAGTAGCTTGTGTTTAGTGTGTTCTTTTGTACAAGTCTAGTTCAATAGAGTGGCACCTATGAAGAGGGCCTAACCAATCCATTCAGAGATTATGTACTGTAGACCTACTGTGTATCCTGTATTGGGTGCACTCTATCAGGTGCTTCCAGGTAGAAGGATGGGTGATTTTGGATTATGCACAAAGAAACAGAAAAGGGCCTTGTGTTCAGGACACTAAGAACATTTTGAAGGTTTAAAGACTAGTAAGGACTAAATTTTTTTGTGCTCTTTTTGACAAAGAGGAGGTCATATGTTTGCAGACTAAAATACAGGTGCTGCCCTTTCCTCCCTTCCTACTATAAGACCCTTGGTGACCCTGCAGAAGTTGCTGCCTACTCAGAGCCCAGCCCTGATTCAGTAATTACAGTGCTCTGCTGTGCGGTTGGGGGTGTTCATGCATGTGTTTATTTTCTCTACTGTTAAAACAACACAGGAAAATTTAAAAGGAAAGGTTTCACCCAACTATTCATCAGCCTAGCACATTTTTGCCTTTGTATTCTCTACTATTTTTATGCGACACGAGTATAATTAAAACAAGCAAAAACTGTAATCAAACTGTATGTATCACTCATGCATGTTCTCTTACTGTTAGTTTATAAACATGTCCCACAAATGCTATTTATCATTTTAATGTTTGTGTAATCATCTATAGCATCTGGAACAACTAATTGCTATCCCACTTCCTGAACAGAGGATATTTTGCTTGTTTTCAGCTTTTCCTTGTCTGTAGTGCCATGTTCTTTCTTTTGAAACCTCTCTGTTTCCAAAGAACACTGCACTTGGACTGAGGTCATCTAATTTTAAGTTCTAGATCTGTGGCTGGTTAGTGGTGATCTTAACTTTCTGATTCTCAACTTCCCGGTCTGTAAAATGGTGACAATATCAACTGTGCAGGGTGTTAAGAGATGACAAGCACTTGTGGAAGACTTTCCTAAAGGACCTACCGATTAAGCATTGTTGACATCACTTAGTAAAAACACGATTGAATATTTTTGTGGTTCTTCTTTTTTAATATTTTAAAGGAGAGATACAATTCACATACTACACAAGTCACTATTTATAGTATATATCTCCTCAATGTCTTTTCATATATTCACTGAATTGTACATTATTATCAACACCATAAATTTTAGAACATTTCATCACCCCAAAAGAAACCCTTACTCACTGACAGTCATTCCCATTTCCCCCAAACCCTCTAGTTCTAGGCAACTACTAATCTATTTTATAATTTTTTTATTCAAGTACCATTGTTTTTCATCTTTGTAAGTGTTTTGGATCACAGTATAGGATCTCCCTGCTCAGGTGTTATTACTGTAGATCTCCCACCACCAAAGTACCCCTAGTCCTCTACCGTAGTCCATTGTGTTCCTTCCCTAATCCCCCATAGCCTACTTTTGTCTCTGTGGATTTGCTCATTCTGGTCATTTTACATAAATGGAATCATAAATGAGTAGTTTCTTTCACTTGGCATGTTTTCAAAGCTCATCCACATTGTAGTATCTATAAGTACTTAATCCTTTTAATCGCCAATATCCCTAATCCATGAAGGATTCTGTATCCATAATCCTTTTTATGGATATAGTGCATTTTCTTGATCCACACATCAGTTGATGAACATTTGAGTTATATGGTTCTTGGTATGGCATACTATAGATGGGTGCCCCAGGATGATTGAAAGCCCCCAAGTAGGACTCTTGATGTCTTTTGAGGTTTAGCAGTTAAATAACCTGCAGAAATAAGATGAGTGTTAGGAGATCCGTCAGGGAGCTGTTCTGGTGAATTTTGGGGAATCCCACTGCAGTGCACATGCTCACCCTCTAAGAGGGACCTCTGCCTTCTTTCCTCATGCTAACTCTGTCCAGAACTAGATCAGAGGAGGGGCTTCAGGAGGCAAAGAAGCCTTTCTGGAGGAGGGGATCTTCGAAGATAAAAAAACTTTGCTTGGAACTTGGCATGGAGATAGACATTTTGATGGGGTGCAAATGGGACAGGTTACCACTATAGGAGAGTACAGGTGAGATCTGGGGGCATTGAAACTGAGAGAATCTTATGTCTTCCTGTTATTTAGGAGCTATGGAAGAAAGGGTTGTCCGAATCTGAGCATGTTGGATTGCATATAGTCCCACTACTTCTTTTAGCCTCCCCCTTCCCTGTATCTGATGGAGGTTTTTCTGAGTGAGGTTTGAGCTTCCTGGTATTTTCATTAGCTTCCTGGAGCCAGACTACCTGTGGGAGCAACAAAGAATAGGCTCTACTTCCTCCTTGGCTACCTGAGAGTTGATGTCATCTGGACTTGGCCTTCTCCTCACGCAACTGTGTCTGGGCCAAGTCTATGCTGTCTGAAACATGAGGCAGATAAGGGAGGAACCAGGACTAGACTGCTTGTCCTTGTCTTGGATCTGTCACTGCCTGAGATAGTAGGTGACTTGGGCAAGTCCATTTCTTTTGTTGCCTCAATTTTCCCATTTATAAAGCAAGGGAGATGGTGAGAAGTTTCCTTTATTTCCATAAGGTTTATAAGGTTTGCTAAATTTTATCATGTGCTGGGTTATCTCAGATAACTTGGCTTGGTTGGTTCTGTCCTGCGTGAGGGTTGTGATATAGGTGTTGGGGCTTCATATATATTTATAGACAAGGACATAATATAAAGAGAAAAGTTGTTTTGGTGTCTTCTGTTCCCTGACTAGTCATTCTGAAGGGCTGAGTTTCGAATGGCAAGGAGTTCTCATATCTGGCCTATTTTTACCAAGCTGGTAAAAAACCACATATATCAGGATGAAAGCAGGTAAGACTTTGGTGACTGTGCTGCTGTTAAATCAGAGGGGTCCATTGTAAAGAACTGGGCTCAGGGTTGTGAGAAAGGATGAGTGAGAGAGATTGACACTGTGGGCTATTAGAAGCATGGCTGGTAGCAATTTTAAGGTAAATTACTAGGCCTTTTATAGGGTTTAGGAAAGGGGGAAAAAGGTAGTTAAGAGAATGTTTCATGACTAATTAACTAGAGAAGACTAATAACTCATGTAATAAAATTTGGGTAAAACATTAGTTTTGTGAGATAATGGCAGCAGGGGGTTTACCCATACGTTGTTGGTAACTTTTAAGGAATGTTTTTTAAGGAAAATATTGGGGGAGTGGAGAAGCTGTTTTTTGCTCTCTGGACATTTGTTATGTTAGTTTTGTTTTTAGTGTTTTGAAGCCAGATAAGATAGTAAAATGAAGTTTTTTTTTATTTTACAGTTATGAGTCCTGTCCGGTCTCAGCTGGTAGCCTCTGACAGTCCGTGTTGCCTGGTCTGAGGACAGAGGGTGGGCCAGTGTGGTACCCCCCAACCCCCCACCAATGCATGGTAGTCCTAAGGCTTTTGGGTTGACAGGGTGCCGCAAGATAGTACCAGAAGAGGTTGGATATCTTGGTTTCCCCTGTTGCAGATATTCACAAGAATTGCATCTGCTTTTCTTCCTAGCATCAATCGTTATGTTCATTTCCCCACTTCATGGACAAGAGAGCTTGTTTTTTTCCCCTCCCACCCCTACCCTGGCCATCTATCTTCCAGTGCTTGCCATTGGCCTTAAGCTTGAGGGATTCTGGGCAGATTGGTACAAGCCAGTTCCATCTTGGGAGGGCATGTGGCTGTCCTCCCAGCTTTTGTGTTGTTTTAGGTATTCTGATCTAGTACCTGCATGTCTTTCCTGAATTGCACATGGTTTTCCTGGAGCAGCAGCTGGAATTTAAGGGAGGATGTTTCTACCCTTGTTTCCAATGTCTATGGTAACCGTATTTACTAACACCCTGATCAAGACATACTACACAGCTTCACGTGCAGAACCTGTAAGTGGAACAAAGAGTTTGAAATTATTACTATTTGGGAAAATCTAGGCAGGAGGATTTGCTGTGAGCAGAGAGAATCCCCCTCCTGATGAGAGCCTCCAGTCCTCCCCAGCATCACAAGATGGCGATCCCTTGGGGATTAGATTTTCTCAGAAGGCATGTTTTATCTTGCTCAAGGCAAAAATTTCCCCCTTATGTGCATGCCTTACAGCAGAGCAGGACAGCAGGGACATCAGCTAAGCTCTTTGGCCTCAGTTTCCCTGTCTTGGAGGAGAGGCTCTCTAGTTACCTTCCTAACTCACTTAAGCTCCAGGAGGATTTATTAAGAGTGTTTTGAAAGCTTATGAAACCCCTCATCTAAAAGGAGTTATGGGAGTAGAAGGAATTAATATTTCAATGGAAAGAAAGAGAAGTCGTCACTGATTTTGGCCCTGAAGCCAAATATGTGAGGTCAAAGAACAACATGTGGCTGTTGAAAGAGAGGGTGTGGCTCTCAAGAGTTATAGGATCCTTGGGTTGTGTCCATGACTGACTCAGGAGGTGCTTCTGCACGTGCTCAGCGTGTTTGTGTACATGCCCCAGAGCTGGAGATAGTACACCGCCAAACCATGGGTCCCACCATGTGATCACAGTGATGAAAATGGAAGGGGAAACCCCCACCAAACCAGGCAACAGATTCTCTTGAGCCCTAGTAGAGAACCCTTCACATGGAGCAGTCACAGCTTGAAATGTTCCGCTTAGGAGCTCAAAATCCTCGGAACACTGGACTGGTTTAAGAGAGCTGTCACACGCTGGCAAAAGTCTAAGCAGGAGGCAAATGGTGGGAGATGATGATAAAAAGAAGTGATCTCCCTTCCATTATTAATGAAGCATCAAAAGTTGCTAATGGTTAAAAAGAGAGACAACCAAACTTACTTACCTTCTAAAGAACACACACAGATAGCATTGCTCTCATTTCACAGAAGAGAAAACTGAGGCTGAAAGTTTATGACTTATCCCAAGCTGACAACTGCTTTGAGGGAGTTGGCACCATATCCCAGGTCATCTGAATCCTTGAATCACACATCCCAGCAGCAGATGGGTGTTACCAAGGGTCCAGCAGGGAGCTTCAGCCTGTGCAGGGTTCTCCTAAAAATCTATTCAGCCACCTATTACTGAGGTAGAAAAGGGTCAGCTGGCAACCTTTCTTTTGATGGAACAAAAACTAAGTAGAAACTCATGTAATATTTCTCTCATGGCCAAGTTCCAGTAAACTGATGGTGTTCAAGGCTGGGTCAGGCTTGACCCTGCTTGGCTTTCAAAGTAGACAGACCTTTGTCTCATTGTCTGTCCCCATCTATCTGACTCACTTTCCCACCTTTTCCTGTTCTTCTTGATAATGCAGTCAAAGTTAAACGCAGGGTTCTGAGGCAGTCCCTTTCAGTTCAAATTCCAGCTCTGTGCCTTCTCAGCTGTGTGATCCCCCTCTCTGTGTTCTGGTAGCCTCACCTGTAGACAGAGGGCAATAGTGATACTTCCCTTATAGGGTTATTTAGAGAAGTGAAGGAATTAATACATCTTAGAATGGTGCCTAACATCGAGAAAAAAAAGAAATGTTAGCTATTTAAAAACAGTGAAAAGTTTTGACATGCAGAACAAGAACTACAAAATAATGATTGGATTTTGTTTTTAAATAAACTGGAGCATCTTTGAGAATGCTGAAAATATTTCTACAAACCATGAGACAATAAGATACATTATGCTCTCACTCTATGAAGCTTCCATGTACTACAGTCCTCTGTTAAATAGAATTTTGGGTGTATGTGTATGCATGACCTTTTAAATAGGCAGATTGAAAGAAGTGTTGCAAGATGATATCAGAAAGTTTGTTTCGATTTTAGATATAGAACTGATTCCTACTCATACATATAGCTCAGTTTATGAGCCTCACCAACGAAAGATGAAAGGGCATCTTCTATTAAATTTGCCATTTGGTCAACTCTTTATCAATCGATTTAAAAATATTTATTGATAAATATGTGTAAATTACAGATGTGCAAATGATGTATGCAATTTACCACATAATGCCAATAAGAGAAACTTTAAAATCTTCAAGATCTGTTAGTCTTCAAAAAATATTTGATGAAGGCACATATGCTGGTTATTGTTTATTGTTGTTACTGGGTCAGGGAAAGCTGATTTATGTTTCCAACAGCACAGTCCACAAAGAAAAGGAATTTCTGATGAACCCTATCATTAAACATTTTAAAAATCAGATCATCCTTTCCTCCAGATACCACAGCTACTCTGTGTTGTGCTGCGACATTTCCACTAGATATGGACCCTAAGCACCATGCACAAGGTTGCTTGATTGTCTCCAAGGGCCCTGAGCTTGGGTCTGCCTCTGTAATCAGAGCCAGTAATATAGTCCCCTAGGGCCTCCCAGGAGTTTGGTGAGTATGAAATAAGAGAATTCACATGAAACCACTTCTAAATCATAAAGTCACTCTTCAAGGTTTACATATCATTATTCATGACAGAGGCTGTGAATATTCATCAGATGTATATCAATCTGTTTTTACTCATTGTACTGCTTTTTTCCAAGGTATAAAAACAGTTTCATGGGTTCAGATTTCCAGAAAGAAGGCTCAGAACCAAAGAGAACTTGGAGTGAGTTTTGGGATAACCAGGATATTAAGTTGTGGATTGAGAGGGAAAAAATAGTGCTTCTCAAACTTTAATATGTCAATGAGTCATCTGGGAGTCATGTTAGCATACAGATTCTGGGGGAGGAGGGGTGTAAGGGTCTGCTTTTCTCACTAGCTCTTAGGGGAAGCTAATGCTGCTGGTCAAGGGACTTTGAGGAACAATATTCTCAGGACTGCTATGTCTGGTGATGAGAAGAAGAGAAAAGAGAAAATACAGCTCAGGACACTTGACAAAGGAATGTTTCCAGGGAGATTGTGTAGGGAGCTATAATAGCAGGTCAATGCCTCTACTTCCTTCACATCCTTGTCTGGTGGTGAGAGGCTGTTGTCTTCCCTGAATATGTATTTGCCCTGAAATTTGGAGAGAGAAAATGTGCATCGTGAGTTGTTGGGGGAAAGAGGAAGAAGAAGACTGCACCATCATATATGGTGACTGTCCCTTTTAGGTGGCAGACTGCTTTTGTCCATACCTGGTCAGACAGCTAGAGATAGCAGAGCAAGCCACTTCCTGCCTTCTGGGCCACAGAATCCTGTGTAGATTAGATCTTTTTTTCCTTCCAGTCATAGAGGTAGTTGAAGAGTGTTGACTTAAGTGTTTTGAAGATGGGAAAGACTGAGGAGTATGCAATCAGAGGGTGCTCCCACCTCCTCCTTTTCACATTCCTTGGACACTTTTGTCATTCCTTGTTCCCAGCTTGCCAGTCCCCAAAGAACTCCGTTGCAGACTAGGGTTTTCCAAAGAGTAACTCAGTTTTCCTGCAATCAACATTATCCCTTTTACTGTACTTACACCAAAATTTCCTCCCCTACTCCCCTGCCCCCACATAACTGAATTACTGAATCCTGAAAGTTGATAGGAAAGCAGTCTAACTTAACAAACTTGTACTAAGGCATTTACAAGTGCCAATCCAACCAGTTATTAGTTATTTTGAATTTTCTGAGCTGTGATAGAGATAATTCCCTGTTTCTCTCCTCCAGCCAGAGCCTACAAAACCCAAGGCTTTGTAGATGGTGATGTGCCAGGTGTCTGAATATGAAAGAACAGGAGAGAAAATCCAGATATAACTGCTAAATATGTCCCTAGTCAAGGAAAAAGATTCCTTCTGCCTTTGCAGGCCCCCGGTGAGAGCGAGAGGCTATGGTATAAGTGGAGATATGCTGTAATAGTGTGGTTTTCATGTGGAGTCATATGATACAGACTTAGGGACTGGTGTGTGTGTGTGTGTGTGTGTGTGTGAGTGTGTGTGCAATAATCAATCAAGCAGTCAATTGTTTTATTTTATTCTACTTTCAACCAAAGCATCTTTGCCTTGATTTATTTTGTATATTAAACTTCTGTGTAAGAATTATTTGTATAAAGGATCTTTACATTTGAGAAGCCTTAAAAGTGATTGCCTCTGGTAAGCAGAGCTGAGACAGGAGAGAAATGGGGTAGGGTGGGAATGTTATGAATTACACTCTAAGGTTTTCTATGCAAAAAAGGAAATCTTTGCCATAGTAGAAATACACAGAACAGGTGTGGAGGGACCTATGGTCTCTGGCAGGTCTGTTGTAAACCTTTCTATGACCTTGGACAAACTACTTTGTTTCCTCAACTCTCTAAAGGGTCCCTCCTCTTTCCTGCAGTCTGAACATGCAATTCCGTGAGAAGCAGCTGTTGACAGAACTGTCTCTTCTGCACCACTGTCCACCCTGAAAACTCTTGGGTCTAACACTGAACCTGTGCATAGTCCTGATCCCTTGCCCCCAGCTTGTTCATGTGATACCTGTACTCGAGAGCCAGGGAGATTGAACCAAATTGCTTTGCTTCTTACTCATCTCTAGGATCCATGGGAAATTCCTCCCTGAACAGTTTCCAGTAGTGTTCTTGCAGCATACTGAACTCAGCTTAGTTCTATGTTCGAGTTCCCACTGTGTATCTTGTGTGAGCTTAGATATCCTGAGGACAAAGAGAAATGTCACAGACAGTTCTGCCTTTAGATCACAGGAGAGAAGATACACAGCATATTTAGCTTAGAGAGGGGTTTGTAAAGGTGTCTTCCTCATGTATTTGGTGAGTTTTGCATGAATGAGGTACTGCCTCTTACACATCTTTGAGCCTGTAGTAAGGTTCATTTATTCAACTGGTACTTATTAAGCACATAGAGATGTCAAAAGCACAACAATGAACAACATAGTGCTGTCCTTGCCTTTCTGGAGTTTCCAGCCCAGGGTGGGGAAATTGGACATGTAGAAGAGTTCAGGACAGTAAGGACTGTGAGGGGTGCTCTTGCCCAGGAAGGGAGCACTTGTTGTTACATCAATGTAATTTCATCTTCTTGTGGCTGTGCTTCAGGGCAGTTTCCTTTGGGCCCCTCTAGGGGTGGGGCCATGCAGGAGACTCAGGGACCCAGGCAGAGAGCTCTTCTCTGGGTGACCCTTCTTTATGTGGATATAATTGTCAGTCAGAACCACCCTATAGAGGAGGATCCTGTGGAATCCCTGACAGCAGGAAGCAATATGGTGGCAGGAGGCCTGAGGGAAACAGTCTATCCCCTGGCTCTCTCAGGCCTGACATGTTGAGACACGATTTGGCTTCTCATTCTGCTCTGAAGGGAAAGCTGCAACCTGCCAGCTCTCTAGATAAGGCAGGAATGCGCCAGTCTGAGTTGTGTGGGGGCCAGTGAGTGCTCTGCGGCTTAATGCTCTGAGAGGGCAGGTAATTTTCTGGGGGTACTGAGGGCCAGGAAAGGGTGGCAGAAAACATGGCAGAAAATGTCTGCTCACAATCTTCCGTTGCCTGATTAACTTATTCTCATCATTCAGAAACCATTTACTGAGCACCAGGGAAATGCCAGGTTTTATGCTAAGTGTTTTCACATTCTTCTGATTAACATTTATCAACAGTCTTGCAAGGCAAGTGTGTTATTTTCATTTTACCTTTGAGGAGAACTAAAATTAAAATCATGTTTATCAGTGGTTACCATGTACTAGATGCTATTTTGGGCATTTACATATATCAATGCATGTAATTTTCACCATAACCTATGAGCTGGTGGACATCTCCAACTTACTGATGAAGAAACAGGGTCACAGAAGTTAAGAAATTCACCCAAGATCCCAGAATCAGGTAGTAACAAGAACTGGGCTGGAGTAGTTCTGGGGTCCTTACCAGATCTGAGTTCCTGTGCCCCCAGAGTACTGCTGGTTAACTCATCTCTGCCCTTCCACCTCGAGTCCCCACTCACTGCCCCCCACCCTTTGATTCTAGTATGGGACATGTGGGTGAGGCAAGGCCACTCTGAGGTAACTAGTGAGAGAGTAGCCTAGTGGCTACTAGGGGGAGGACCATGTTAGAGGAAGGGCTTCTTGCAGGTTGCAGTTAGGGCAGAGAGGAAAGTGGAATCATGTTGAATGTGATGTGTACTTTTCCTGGGTCAGGCTGACAATCAGGCTGGAAGGAAACATGTCAGGCAGTGCCAAATCCTATAATGCCTCAGATTGAGTTAGAGGAACCAGCAAGGAGTGGCAGCCCTGAGGGCGCCTGGTAGCTGCTAATTGGGGCTGGTGATGACAGAAGAGGTGGCACAACTGCAACCCTGAGCTGCTTGCCCAACAGAGGCTCTGACTTCTGCTGGGAACATGGGCCTGGGTGGGAGGAGAGTTCAGTGGGAAATCTGTTTCTAAGAGGACTTGAGCTAGTTTCTGCCACCCCCACCCCACCTTCCAGGCTTGTGGGCACAAGGAGGCTGGGTGTGGCTCTTAAATCCCTTTGAGGGTGGGGATGAGGAATGGGCCACCTGTGAGCTTAGGGGAAGCAGGGGCTTGGAGTGGCACCACTTTATCCCTATGGGAAATGCCTTCTGCTCTGCACTCAATCTACTTAGCTGTTGGAATAGACTAGAAATGGCTATTTGGGTGGTCCTGCCTTGGACAATAATTTTGCCACTTTGGGGCCTCCTTTAACCATCTGTGAAATGGATTGAATTCTATCTTTGTCAAGACTGCTCTGCAATTGCTGTCTTTCCCTATGCAACAGTGATGGCAACATAGAGGCGTTTCCCTTGCTTACACATGGTAAGGATTTGAGGCAACATACAATGAGGGGCATGTAGAGAGAATTTAAAAATAAAGATAGAAGATCAAAAGTCATATTTTCTCCCCTGAAGATTATGATTTATCAAAACTGGTAGGGAAAGCCTAGGCATCTGAATTTTTAACCAGCTCCCAAGATGATTTTGATATACCTCCAAGTTTGGAAAAATTAATGTGAAGGAAGGAGGGAGGAAATATACCCAAGATATAGGCTGTAGTTTTTGTCCTCAGCCAAAACAACAGAAGGAAAATAAGATAAATGGTCGTTCTCCTGATCTGAGATAAGCAACGGTATCAGTTTTTCAGGGTAAACAGACATCTTTATAATACTAATTTAGGAAAGAAAGCCATATATGCATTCTATTACAAGACACTGAACAAAGCGATGGACAATTTGGGGGACAGGAGAGATGCTTTTCAGCCCTTACGGGGTCTCTGGTGCTGGTCACCTCCACAATTACAGTCCACTCTGGGCAGAGCAGACCCACTCTGCAGCAGAACCTACTCACCCTTGGATGCCATCCCTTCCTGTAATCTGCCTGTAGGAGGGGGGAATCTGCCTATAGGAGGGGGGAAGACTGAGGTGACTTTGAGGAAAGAACAAGTGTGGGTGTGAGTGATGACAGTGGTTCCCTCAGACCTGTGCAGTCAATATGAAGTATAAGCTGGAAGGAGTGCTGAATTACAAGCCATGTCAAGAGCTTCATTAAAACACAAGTCACTTCTCTTCAGAGTGCCCCTAAGGCACGGCATTTAAGTCACTAAAGTGCCAGGTAGGAAAAGAGAGGGAAAGGGAAAAAATTAGCTAACAGGGGCTGATGCTGAGAAGATCTAAAGCTCCTCTAGACAATATAATCAGGACAAAAAACTACAGCCTACATGATGAAAGGTTAATACCACAAATATGTAAAGGGTTTTAACAAACAATAAGAAAAAAAATAACCACAAGAAAAATACAAACACCCCAACAGGAAAATTAGCAAAGCATATGTGAGTAGGCAGTTCACATTATCAATAAACATTAGAAAAGATGTTCATTCTATGTCTTTCAAATATCAAATTGATAAAGCTGAAAAAAGTAATGAGCCAACATTTTGGGAGATGTGTGTGAAGAGAGGAGTAGGGGTGCTGATGATATTTAGGTTGTTTAGGCATATTAATGGAATGATCTTTATGGAGTCATTTATCAAGCATCAGAAACCTTAAATGTATTCATGACCTTTAACTATAGATTCTACATCCTGGAATTTTTCTTAAGAAAATATCATTAGACCGGGCACGGTGACTCATGCCTGTAAGCTTCAGCCTATGAAGCAGCCCGGGTTAGGGATCGTGGTTCGAGGCCCACCTGGGGCCCGTAGCGAGACCTAGTTCCAAAAAAATAGCTGAGCATAGTGGCACGTGCCTGTAATCCCAGCTACCTGGGAAGCTGAGGCTGAGGATTGCTTGAGTCCGTGGTACCCCGGGCAATGAGAGCCTGCGGTTCCACGGGCAAAAATTGCGAGACCTAGTCTCAAAAAAAAAAAAAGAAAATCTCATCAGGGATATATGCAAAGACTTATACATAATAATATGTGTTTATTATTATGTAGTACTATGTTTCATATTATGTAATACATATGTATTATAGATGCATACTATGTGTTATGTATATAAAGTAGTGTTAGTACGCTATTGGAGTAATATGTGTCCAAAATTAAGAAATTGATTTAAAAACTAGGGTGTATCTGGTTTATGAGATTTTACGCAGGCATTTAAAATTGGATAATGAAAGAACTTAATGACCTAGGAAAATATTCATGATATTAGGTGGAGGAAAAAAAAAATAGATTCCAAAATAGTGTAAGTGGTATCATCTCAGTTACTTTTAAAACATGAACAACCTAGTAAAAATAACTATAGCATGCACTGAAAAAAATCCGAGAGCAGGCACCAAAATGCTAACTGTAATTCTCTCAAGAAAGTGAGATTAAGGAACAATTTTAATTGCGCTTCCTCTGTGCTTTTCTATGTTTTTTTGTCTTTTTAAGAATAAAGAATGTGCTCCTTTTATAATAACATACCAGGGATGCATTCTTTTTTCAGCGAGTCTGCCAGTGAGGTGCTCCAGCTACCTGGAGGACTGACTGTGGGTGACCCCCTTCACCATACTTCCTGCTGCCTCCACTTAGCTCTTCATTCTACAAATACTGACTGAAGATCTGCTTTGTTTTCCATGCTAAGCAGCCCCTGTGAGAGGGATAAAGATGACCAGGCTCTTACAGGGAGTTGGTTGTTGAGGACCAAGGTGAATACCCGGGTCATTTGTTTAGGCCCGTGGCATTTGGTGCATTTGGCATTTGTTGGATGTGAAGATGGGTTGATGGTCTTCTCCAAGCTTAACACTGCTACAGTAACTGCACCATGTCAGTGTCTGGAATCTAGATTCTAGACTAAGGGAAACCCTAGAGGAAACTGAGTTGTATTTCTAGTGAAAACTTTTGTCTATAGCCGAGTCCAACTCAAACTGAGCCTAATCTGTTTCAGACCTTGGACTTGTGAACTCATATCTATTTGACAACTGCATCAAAATGTGCTTATACTTAAAAATAGATTCCAAAACATAATCAGACCCCAGCCTGATTTGGCTCTGTTCAACAATCCCGTTCTTTTTGTGCTTTAAGAGATTTTTATGTGAAAACAAAACAAAACAAAACAAAAAACTATGGAGGAAGGAAGTTAATCTGCAGGCTAGAGAATTAAATGAGCTAACTGGTAAAAGCAACTGCCACAGACTAACATTGGCAGACACCTGTGACTTTGTGGACAGGGACCATTTGTAGGGCAGGGTTTAACTCCCTGGAGACTTCTGGTTCCTGATGCTTATCCTACATGTATTCTTTAGTGTTTGACCTGAGCTTGGCTTGGTCACAGTGACTTCTGAAAGACTAGTTAATGATTTAGAGAAGCATCAGTGTTTTCTGTGTCTTTCTTTTTTCTCTTACAGTTTCAAAATATATCAAAGGGTGTACTTCCAAGTTATGGAATATACTTCTCAAGCTATGTTCTCTGGAGCTTTTGGGGTTCCATGAATCCCTTTTCAACTCCAGGACACTTTAGAGTTGATTGAGAAAGGGATGGAGTTAGCCTCACTTTATCAGACTTTACTGAGCACCTCTGTTCTGAGTAGGTTGATTCTCAGTGCCTTTCCCTCAAAATGAAGCATATTTTTTGCATATTGGGTTTGTGTATAACATTTATTGGAAATAAATTTGCATACCTCAAGTAAGTTTTAAAACTGTTGTCAGGAGACTAGAAAGACTTTGGTAACGTGATCAGAGAGGAGAGTTTGGGTCACCAGTTAGGAGAAAAAGCCCTTTGAATGGCCCCGGCTTATCTTCTGTTTGCAGATCTGTGCCCATGTTTCTGTCTGCAGCCATCGGCACTCCCAGCATGCTGGCCTTGCAGCTTCTCTCATGTGTCTCTCATGCTTATTTGCCTGTCTACTTCCTTACATGCTGCCTTCCTGGCTAATGGTAGCTTTTTGCTCCTTACCCTCATTCCTTTGGTCTGGAACTGACCTGTTTTCTTCTGTGGCGTCTCGTGACTTTATATTTCTTCACCCTATTTTGACTTCCTGACTACCTGGTCCCTTGTTTGCCCTGACCCTGAGTACCTGTGTCCTGAAGTGTTCTCTCCCTTCCTGAATTCTCTTTTGCAGCTGCCCCACTCACCTATGACATCATTTTTTCAGCTGGGATTTGAGAATGGGGTCTGGTGTGGCTAAATCAGGCTCAAGTATATGCTCGGATAGGAAACTGATGTGAAGGCCTGGTGGACAGAAGGAAAGAATAATTCACATTTACAGATAAATTATAGTTTACATAGTGCTTTCATATACTTATTTGTCATAAAAATCTAGTGAGATTGGCATAGTTATATGTCTACTATACACAAAGAAACAGACTCAGAGTTATGTGATTTACGGAAAGTAATAAAGCTAGAAAAATAGAATTGGCTCTCTTGACTAAATGCTGGACTTGAGTGTAAGTAAAACAATTTGGATGGTAAAGTGGGGTTTGGGGGCAGATTTTGTTCCTGGGAATTAGGAGTGGCCTGGTTAGAGGTTGGATGGCTTGGAAAGGGCAAGGTCAGCACAGAGGCCCCACAGTTGAGCCTGGCCAGGCAGGACATGGAGCAAGAACTCAAGGATACCATCCCCAGACAAGCTGTTGCCTTGCGATTGGCATGTGGGTCCTTTGACATCAGGCTGACCTGTAGATCTGAGCTACTCCTGTTCCTGAATTTGAGAAGTATTAGTTGAAGATCTCACTTCCCCACCTGCTGAGCCACACCTGGGCAGCCTTGATTGGAATTTTCTAAGCATTATCCCTGCCCTATGGCCCTGAAATCTTGCAGGGCAATTCCAGAGGAGTCATTGTTCTCCAGTGTGGGAAGAGGAACTGCAGAGACCCTTGGGGGAAGTAGAAGGAGGAACCTGGTCTCAACACCCCTCTGCTTGAAATACTTCCCATTTGATACTTCTCACTTCACATGGTGTCTGGTCCCTGTATTCTGTGGCGCTCTGCCTCATCTCCAACTGATCAACTGGAGATCTTGGGGCAAGTCATTCAGTTCATGGACACTGAAAGTGGTCTGAGAGAGGGAAGGACTTAGGCCCACTCACAAACCTTCTAGGACAGCTTTGGGAGTTGACCCTTGGTGGTAGGCAGAACAAGTCTGATTGGCCATGATTTCCCATGGAAGGTGAGGAGGACAGGTAGTGGAAGTGGCCTGACTTCATGCAGGCCATGAGGAGTACACTGTCTTTGGAAAAATAAAACTTATGAGAAAGATTGAATGCAAATCTGTCTGCTTTCTTCTATTATCACTATGTGCCAGCAGTTCAGTTATGTCAGTGGTGAAATGTTCCTCCCTTCTTAGGTGGGTTCCTCTCCTCACTGCTTAGCACACACCTGCTGCTTACTTGAGAATCTCACTGAAGTTGGAGTCAATTGACATAGCACTATGTCCTGTTTTCAGGGTCTGCTATCTGGCTCACCTGCCAAGAAAATTAACTTCCCTAAGTTTCTTATTTTTTTCCTTTGAGATAACATTACAACTCTGGGATAACTTTACAACTCTGTGTAGGTTGCTTACCTGAGCAACTCTTACCACAACTACCACCAGATATCTAGTGATCATCCACCAACAACCAATTGGTCCCCTCTGTGTTACCACCACCACCCCCCTTTTCCCCTCAGTTAATTCTATTGTTTGAATCTAGAGTTTGGCTTTATTTTAGTTTACTCGTTTGCTTTTCTCCTCTATATTCTGCAAATGAATGAAATCACGTGGTACTTGTTTTTCTCCTTTTGGCTTGTTTCACTTAACTTTAATCCCTTCAATATCTATTCATGTTATTGCAAATGACATTATTTCTTCTTTATTATGGCTGAGTAAGTAGTCCATTGAGTGAATACACCACATCTTCATTAATCAGTTGTCAGAAACTTGGGTTGTTTTCCATAGTAGTTGCAGTAATTTATATTCCCACTAGCTTCGTGTGAAAGTTTCTTTTCTCCACATCTTTGCCAACACGTATTTCTTTGAAAATATGACTTTTTGATAATGCCCATTCTAACCAGTGTGAGGTGATATTGTATTGCGGTTTTGGTTTGCATTTCTTGGCACTGAGAGGCTGTTCTAGATTTGTTCCTTTTACCCTTGATTCCTGGGCAGAGAGAAGGAGACCTTCATGGGGTGCCCTCTGGGTCCCACTGAATTCTAGCTTGAGATTCATCTCTGTGACATTCATGTCTATGCAGACTGCTCCTTTTCCTGGAGTGCTGAGTGAGGAGCTAAAAGAGGGGTGTGTTCCTGACATAATTGCAGGAGAAGAGCGCTGGCAGAAGGATGAAGGTAGTTTCTGCCTCTTGCGGATTTACTGTTCCTCCCTAAATGTTCTACGTGACTTTTGCAAGCCAGCCTCAGGCATAGAGTTCCACCCGTGTCCACACCTTTGTGCCTTTCTATAGCACTGGGTGAGAAAGCCCTTGTCTCATACTACCTATGACAAATGAGGAAACTGAGGTTCTGGGAGTTGAGCAGTCTACCCAGGGTCACAGTCAGGCTCTCACTAGAACCCTCCAAAACCAGTCAGAGACAGGAATTTGGGGAGTGAAGGGAAATTTTTTTTTTCTATTCAGAGCTGTCACAGACTCTTTGGGCTTTCTGACAGTAAGCTTTCCAGGGTGAGTCCTCAGGTGGCAGGTGAAAAAACATGAACTGAGAAGGTGATTCTGTGTTCAAGTCCGCAAAGCTTTGGTGGCAGATCAGGACCCAGAACCAGCCCTCCCTCCTAACTACCCCATCTTTCCTGCACTAGACCATGGGTTAGGTATTGACTTTTATTGGTGGTGGGAGTGGGGGAGGGCATGCATCCTGCATGAGGGGGATTAGGATATGTGTGCTATGGATATGTGTATCTGTGTAGCAGCACTCCCATAATTTTTAAAGTAGTGTTGACAATGACCTCCTTTAGAGGAGCTAAGTGATTCCTCTGCTTCGTCCCTGGATGACACCGTGGGTGGTTCTGCCCTAACCAGAGGAGTCCTCTCTATCCATCCCTTTCCTCCACAAGCTAGATAAGCAATGTCTGTACCTTGGGTACAGAACTCCAGCTTTGGAGCCTTCCTGATGAATAAGGAAGAGCCCGTCACCTTGACTGTTTCTACCTGTCTGTGGGTCTGCTGGTGCCTTGACCACAGCAAAGGTCAAGCTTTTGTGCTTCTGTTATTAGTACAGTGACCAGGGGCTTCCATTCCTGTTATCCTCCAAAAATCCAGGATAATTTTTGTCTTGATTTGCCAGTGATGATTGGAGCAGTTAGACTGCTGATCCCTCCAGCACCTACCCCTGTGCTGGTGGAAGAGATAATATTCCTTCCACTTCTCTTTCTCCCTTCTCTCATTCCCTGCAATCATCAAATCAAATCAAAGAACTAAGGAGAGGGTAGCACCAGAAAAGACAAGGAATAACAGGGCTGACAGTGATGCTTTCTTGTCTGTGAAAAGAGGCAGAGGACTGTGGCAGGTCAGTGTTTCACAGCCTTTGACTACACATCAGAATCACTGGGGGACTTTTAAATCTCAATTCCAGGCTGTAGATTAGACCCAGGAGAACAGAATCTCTGGAGATGGAACCCAGGCACCAGAAGCTCTTGTTCAGGAGCAGAGTAAATAATTCTATACCCCTTTGGGTTCTTCTCAGGCTGAATGAATAATCAAAACAGTATCAGTTTAGCAAAGAAAAAAATCAACTTAATTACATACATATGGAGAATTTACATGGTTGTAAATTCTAATGAATAATAGAACAGACCATGAATGTTTATCCTGTGATTTGGGAGCCAAGGCAGCGTGAGAGGAGGAGACTTTATGTGACAGAGCAGGAGTTACCTCCTCCTTGTCCTCAGAGTTAAGATAAGGTTCTTAGAGAGGATAAACCTACAGCTGGGTGAGATCCTCCAAGCTGCATTTTTCTAGGTATCTCCTCTTAGGGAGGGGTGAAAGAGTTAGACAAGGACAGAAACTTCTAGCCTTTCCTGCTCTCAACCCAAAATAATCTGCATTCTTGAAGTAATGGTAATAAGCCTCCTGAGGCTCACAGGGCCTTAATTGACCTCTGGTTCCCAGACTGAAGTGACCGGAGGCCTACACTCTGGGCACATTGAGAAAAGTCCATCTGACCCTCTTGGGGGGATTGACTCCATCCTTTTAAATTCCCCAGCTATTACTTCTTAGATTGTGGGCTAAGATCAAGTGTAAAATTTCCCAGATGAATTGAATGTGCAACTGGACTTGAGAACCATTGCTCTAAGGATGAAAGAAGTTGGGTAATTACTTTAAACTGAAATAGTCCTGCATCTAGCCACATTTACTCTATAGTCATCTAGGGTGGGGGACCCTAGCTTTTAAAATTACCCGGGTTCCCGGGTGATAACTTGCAGACCATTTAAATTAGTGACATCTGTGTTCAGTGCTTCTTGCTCAGCCTTTACGTGAGCAGCAAACTAGTAACATTAGTTATAAATGTAATTAACATTAGCTGCTATTAGTGATTGTGGTCATTTTGCACAGATACTTCCAGTCTTCACAATCCCTTAGTCAGAAATCATGACTTCCATTTTACAGGTGAGGAAACTGATGCTCGGAACTGGCAACTACTTGCCCTGGGTGACAGCATAATTTCCTGAGGTCAGGCCTCTGTGATCTTGAGGTTTACTCTGGCTGCCCAAAGCTTTTTGTTACCTGACGGCTTCCCTGGTGAGACATAGTCTCTGATCTTCCTAGTAACCACCCCTGGAGAGGGGAAAACCAGCAAGTGGCCCTCCTGATGCTTTCTACTCAACCCCCCCCCACCCAAGTGGTTGAACTGA
>PVHY01006516.1:5581-74102 GCA_004024945.1 Uropsilus gracilis | reverse complement strand
TCCTTTTTTTTTTTTTTTTTTTTTTGAGACTAGGTCTCGCTATTTTTGCCCATGGAACTGCAGGCTCACGTTGCCTGGGGTACCATGGACTCAAGTAATCCCCAGCCTTAGCTTCCCAGATAGCTGGGATTACAGGCACACACCACCATGCCCAGCTATTTTTTGGGACTAGGTCTCGCTGTGTTGCCCCGAGCAGGACTCGAACCTCTATCACTAGCCCCAGTTGCTTCATAGGCTGAATCTTACAGACACAGGCCACCGTGCCTGGCTAATTTTCTCTTCTTAGAAAGCTATCCATCCAGATTTGGATGAAAACTACCACACCATTTACTTTGTTTCTAGATTATGAGCCATATATTCATCTCTAATATTTTGTCATTCAAAAGTGTTTTTCAAAGCCCCCTTTGTGTCCTTAATTTTAGCAGTGACAGACATAAAGCAAAATGAGTTTTTGTTCTCATAGACTTCATATAAATTATGTTGTTTATACCAGGAATTGTAAAAGTTTATGGGTATAAAATGACAAGCAATGAACACATAGGTCCTGTCCTTTTGGAATTTATAGTCTGGTAGGGAGACAGATCACTATATAATTCAGTAACAATATGTACTTTTAAGTTATGGTAAATATTTTGAAGAAAATAAACAGAAAAGGTTTCCTTTAAATTAGAAGGTCAGGGATTGTTTCCACAAAACATTTTCAAACTCATGCACCACTAGACAGTTGTCCAGCATATTCACAGTGGTTAATTTGATGACAAATATACCCAGTGTATACTCCTTTATGAATTCTTTCTCTCAACAAAGTGTATCATTTTCATTGAGTGTCTCAAAAGTTCCTTTCTTGTTATTGTTAAGCAGTAGTCACATGTATGAAAATACTTGTGACTTTTATGAAGTTTAGTAAGCCCTGAGTTCAAATATTGAATCTTTAACCCAGGAATGATGCCTAATACATTTAATGCCCTCTCTCATACTTAATTCATCAATTGCACTTAATAGGTAATCACATGAAAAGCTGCTCAATGGCACTAGCAATTAGGGAAATGCAAATCAAAATCACAAGGATATATCACCTTACCACCAGTAAGAATGGCTCACATCATTTAAAAAACAAAAACAAATGGGCAAAAACAAGTGCTGGTATGGATGTGGAGAGAAAGGAACACTCCTAAGCTGCTGGTGGGAATGTAAACTGGTCCAGCCATAATGGAATGTAAACTGGTCCAGCCACCATGGAAAGCTCAAACAAATGAAAATGGAACTACCATATGACCCAGCAATCATTCTTCTGAGAATCTACCCAAAGGAGACCTCAATACTGATACAGAGGGACACCTGTACTCGGATGTTTATTGCAGCACTATTTATAATTGCAAGGACATGGAAATAACCCAAATGTCCCAAAACAGTCAAATGGATGAAAAGGATGTGGTAAATATACAGAGTGGATGATTACTCATAAATTAAAAATGACAAATTTGACAAATTTATGATAACATGATACCTAGAAGAAACCATGTCAGCAGAAACATGTCAGAAAGAAAAAAAACAGAAACCAAATGGTTTCACTAATATATGGAACACAAGACAAACAAACAAAAGGCCAGGAAGAAAAATCAAAACAAGCCAACAACAAAAATAATATATACAACTAGGGGGTATAAGGAGGAGGGGGTCAAGGAGGGAAGTTGGTGGGTGTATCCCAGGAATATAAAGATGTGAAATATATACATAAATAAATGATTTGAATAAAAAATAGGTATTCAATGCACATTAGAAGTTAGTTGAACAAATTTTGATGTTCATAGATAATACCTATTGTTCTCCCTTCACAATATCCCTAACCACAATGTTTAGATGATTATTTTTTAATGTACATGTTAATTTGAACTAATAAACAAAGAAACAATTAAGCATTTCACATAAGGCAAACTATTCATTTGGGTTGAGGACAAGGAATCACATGAACAGCATTAAACTTATTTATTTTTAGGATTCTTTAAAATCATATGTGTCTAGTACTGTTGAACATTGCCTCTATTGTAAATATGTATATGGTTGGTTCTTTTCAGCAGTGATGTTAATTGATTGCACAAACTTCAGAAGAATTTATAATGTTACTATTTACTGTAAGATCTTAAGAAAACCTGATTCATTTTATTCATCTCTGCCTGCACTATAGTGTGAGCCACAATATCTAGAATCTACTAAGAGTGCAATAAGTGTTTCTTGAAATGAACTGAATGTAGACAAATTGCTTTAATACTAAATACAAATGTTTACATTGTGCTTATCCATAATAATTAGCTTACAAAATGTTAAAAGAAACCCTTATCCAGTCTGCATTTTAATGCAGGGCACATTTCTGAGCTGAGATTGATGATCCCCTTTATGTCTCCCATGAAACAAGACTAACATTTAAAACAGTTAGTATGCCAGAAGCAATCTGGGAAATGTCAGTGTGCTTTGTGATTACAAGGTGGTCTAAATGAAAAACAAAAACAAAAACAAAAACTCCTGACAATAAACTGCGCTTTATACAAGATAAGAAAAATCTATTAAAATGAAGGGAGAATAACTTGACTAAACTAAAAAGCTTAAACATATTATTGTCTATTAAAGTTTTTCATTAATTATGGGATAAAGTCATGAAGAGTGATTCCATTTTGATGAGACATTTAGAAGATAGTTAGTCTTTCAGGTTCTGGGGTCTCATAGAATGAGGTCAGCTTTGTCGTACTTGAGATATCGGGCTATATGTTTACCTTCTCTGACCCTTTGTTCCTCTACCCATAAAGATATAATAATACTAACTACCTCACTGGGTTGCACTATGATGGAATTACATAAAGCGTTATATAATACCTTCCTAGACAGGCTGTGGATGGACATCCAGTACCACAGCATCAGTTAAGAGCTTCTTAGAAATGCAGAATTTTGAGCACCATCCTAGACCTAATGAATCAAAGACTCCATTAAAAATAATCCCCTGGTGATATGTATGTGCATTGAAGTTTGATAAATGCAGATCTTAAGTATATTATGCATGCCAGAAACACAGTAAATGCTTAATAAATATTTGTTACTATTATTCTTTGGAAAAGTTTAGAAATATAAATCAAATACAGCTCCATCATCTCTCAAGAGATAGATGCATTTTTTTACCATATTAAATGTTTTTCATTTTGAAATGTTTTCACCATTGAAAAGAGCAATGATCCTTTAAATATATAGCATTCAGTATGAAGGCTGACTCTCTTATTTTTGATGATTATTTGCAAAACCAGATTGCAATAGTAGACATACATCACCTAAAAAACAGACAGATTTTTTTTGTGACTACAAACTTATAGCTTTATTAAAATTGGCAGGTTGATGCTGAAAAGAAATTATTAATTGACCTTTTTTCCTCCTCACAGCCATGAAGAGTTGTATTGATTTTAAATGGATTCTTCACACTCTGGCAGCTTGACCATTGCTTTCCACACTCAATAATTGACAGCAAAAGATGAAACATAAAGGAAGCAAAGGCAAAATTTTGAGAGGTAATCATTTCCAGTTTTCTTGACTCTGTTTTAACAAAGATTAGAGATAATGTGTATCAGGTAAGGGAGAACAAACCTTTTTTTCCTGGGGTATTTTTTCTCCCATATCAGTACAAGTACTTATGTGTGCTGTCTGAAAAAAAACCTCTAAAAGAAATAGGTACTTCAGCATTTGGCTTTGAGGATTACCCATCTTCCCTGAGAGGTAACATGGAGCATAAATAAGGTAATGCATTCCTTATAAGCTTCAGATGGAAAATGCAGAGCATCAAAATTTTTCAGAGCACCATAGTGTTCCCAAAACAAATAGACTTAAGATGGTGTTGGACTAGAAAAGTTCATTTACTGGAGTGATTTCAAAAAAGCCTAGTCATTTTAAATTCTAAAGCAATTTTCCACCCAACTCCAACAACAGTACCTTAACTGTAACAGAAGAAATAGAAGGCATTCACAGTGTAGCTTTCTAAGCCCAGTCAAAAAATGGGGTGAAGAACTAAAAAGACATTTCTTGAAAGAAAAAATACAAATGGCCAATAGGTATATGAAAAAAATGCTCAACATCACTAATAATCAGGGAACTTCAAATCAAAACCACAATGAGATACCATTTCACAACAGTAAGAATGATGCATATTAAAAATTTTTAAAAAGCAACAACAAATGCTGATGTGCATGTGGAAAAAAAGGAACACTTTTACACTGCTCGTGGGAATGCAAATTGGTTCAGTCACTATGGAGATCTGCGTGGAGGACACTTTAACTAGTGAAAATGGTAATACCAACCATTAGATCCAGGAATCCCACTTCTGGAAATCTACCCAAAAGATACAAAAACACTCATTCAAAAGGACAACTGTACTCAGGTGTTTGCTGCAGCACTGTTTACAATAGCCAGAATATGGAAACAACCCAAATGCCTCAAAACTGATGAATGGCTGAAACACAATGGACTGTTAGTCATAAGTCAAAAACAAACAAACTGAACAAACTTTCATCATTCACAGCAACATGGATAGAGCTAGAAGGAATATTTATTTATCTTATTTTCCATGTTAGTGGAAATAAGCCAGAAAAAAAAAAGAGAGAAATACTGGATGGTCTCACTTATATGAGTGGTACAGGGAAAACAAACAAATGGATAAGAAAAATTTTAAACTGTCAGCAGAACTGAAGCATAGAACAAGAGAGGGGGAGGGGTAAAATTGGAGGAGGGATGGGCACAAGAAGTTAAGATGATGGTTCACCTGTGACAAGGCTTTGGGAGAATCTCAGGGTAGACAATGATATAAAAAATATGTGTGGGCAATCAATTTAAAAAAATGAACTTAATTACTGATGAAAAAAGGCAGCTTTCTAAAGGCTGAGTCACAAGTGTACCCTCCTGTTTGCAAGTTTGACCTGAACTGTTATTCCTCTCTGCCTTCCTTGCAGATGCTTTCTGATCTCTTAGAAACTGCCCCAACATACTCTTGGAGATCAGACCACCCACATACCTAAAAACACAGTTTATTGTTGGCTGATCATCAAATTTAAAGAGTACTGATTCATCTTAAGTAACCGCCTCACTTTCCACGCTCTCCCCCAAACACACAGTACCCTCCTTGGTTCCTTTTGTGTCAGGTTTTAAACAAATTTATCTTCATGGGTGCCCTCAAGGTCTTCAACACCACTCTTATCTCCAAATTCAGCTGGAGTTATTTGAATCATTTCCTTATCAGAAAACACTTTCTTGATAACCTTAATTGAAGGGACTCTCTCCCTAGGTTCAACATCCTATTCCCTCATTCAACTTCAACTCACAAACAAAACTGAATGAGGGAATAGGATGTTGAATCACCCAGGTTCAACATCCTATTCCCTCATTCAGCTTTGTTTTTCTCCTACTCATTTTCTGATTGCCCTAACTAAAGTGGTGGTTTCATGAAGTCATATATTTTGTTTTCCTACTTGCTATATTTCTAAAATGTAGAAAATAACCTGACATATGGGAGGATCTCAGTAAATAACTATAATAAAAAAAAATTCAATTTTATCTGCACCCATGTGACACTAATACAATTATAATAAATATAATATAAATATGGATAAGATAATTGTGTGCACATGTGTTTGTGTATGGGGGTAGGTGTTAAAGTTACCCACGTAGTCTTCCTCACTTCAGGTGACTTCCTCTCTCCTAGAAGTAATCACTGTTTTGAATTTGGTGCTTATCATTTCCATTCCTTTGCTGCATATATATGTATGTATTGTCAAGCACATATACATATATATATTTCCACACATGTGTATATGTCTTTTCAAGCAATGACTGACATGAGGTAGCTGTACACTATACTATAGCATAAAATAACATGGCATCAGATAGTATTATTGTATGGCAAAATATTGCATGTTATAGTATAAGTAAATACAAAGGAACAGCTTATCCTAATCATCAGGGAAACTTTAAAAAATCTCAATATGTAGGCCCCATATGAACTTCATATGATAATTTCTAGGAGTATGACTCTGGCATTGTTTCTATAAAGTCTGTAGGTTCTTCCATTATAGGCAGCCTTGAGGACCAGTGACAATGCCCGTGACAGAGTGTGATGGTCAGGAGTCAGACTCAGGAGCCAAACTGCAGGGGTTAGAACACAGTCTCCAAATATTTCCAGAGTTTCTAATTTCCTATATATATCACCCTCAGCCAGCTCAGGTTGGAGCAGCAAACAGAATCCCTTCTCAGAGAAATTGACCAGAAATTTTGCCACTGCAACATCTTGTAGGCATGTTTCTATGAAATATTCAACCCTTATTTTAATAGGATCATCCATCTAAGTCATAAGCATTCTCCAAAAAAAATCAATTCTTGCTTTAAAACGCTTGACTGTCTTTTATAAAATTTTATTGAAGTTCAACACATATGAGGAAGACTACACAGATCATAATTGTACAGCTTAATGAATTTTCACAAATTGAACATATCCACGTAAGAAGCACCTCCATTAAGAAACAGAACTTCCTCAGCCCCAGAAGCCCATGTACATCTCTTCTAGTATCTTCTTGTCCAAGGGTAACTTGTCACCTGACATCCAGTTTAATGGGCTGTTTGCACTATATTTTAATTTTGTTTTAGTGAAATTAAAGGCTACATACTCTTTCATCTGGTTCTTTCATTCACAGTAATTTAAAAAATAATACTTTTCAAAATCTTTCAGATTTAAAATATATATATACATATGTATGTATACCATGCAAGATGGAAATCTAATTATAAGTAATTGATTTTTATTTATTTTTTTAATTTATTTTTTAAGACTAGTACCCACTTTTATTCAAAGAAACTTTTTTAACCCCTGTTCTGCCCCCACCCCAAAGAAACTTTTTAATTGCCTATTTTACCAACTCATTCATTGTGTTTTTTGCATGGTGTATTTAACTTGGAAGATACCAGGGGTACAGATTATTTGTAAAGCCATTCCCAAGAAGACAGGTGAGGACAGCTAAGTGCATTATACTAGTAGTCTACAATACAGTGTAATCTAAAATTCAGTTTTTATTTGATCTTGGGTTATATGCTTCCAGGGATAAATGTAAGCTCATAATAACAAATTTAAACTAATAAAATTATTAGTCCAAAGTACCTTTTTATTTAATTCTCCAACAACTTTTGAATGCTATGACTATAATGTGGAGCAAACTTGTCCTGAGGGATCTTTAGTTTGGTTAGACAGATATTAATCAAAGAAGGATGCAAATTCATTTAAACTAAATTCTAAGGATTGAATGAAGGCAGGAATAGTCCTATGAGAGCACATCAAAAGTGTAAACTGACTTGATTGGGAGGGTCACAGTTTCCCTAAGAATGTGATGGTGGAGTTGATAATTAAAAGCAGAATAAAAAAAAAAATAATGGCGATAAAACCTAAAGCAACCTTGGAATTTTACAAACTATAGAAACTGAGTACAGAATCTCAGGTTTCTCTTTGCCTATAACATTATCCATCATCCCCATTGATACCCACCTAACACTTGTGTATGCATATACATGAGTGTGCACATGCATACCACCCCCCCACCCCCACACACATGGTTTAAGCAGTCTCTAGTATACACTGAAATGTCCTGTTCTTACAAAAAAAGTCCCTGGGGGTTCTTCATGCAGTTAAATAAGTCAGGATCCCCAGTTTTATACCACTATATTGCTCATCACTCTTCCTAGCATTTGTGATAGACTTCCGACTCCCATTTTTGGAAAAGAATAGCAAGAATATGCCATGTGTTTCACACATGCCTTGCACTTCATAAGTATGCAACAAACATTAGCTCTTAATGTCTTTAGCATGAAATATCTCTGCCAAAACACTCTAAGCTCTCTAAGAGCAGGAACATATGTCACATTTCCCCCAGTAACCCTAGCACTTGACATGGTGTTTGGCACTGCTAGGCCAGCATGGTACAGTGTTAAGTGTGTTGTGCCAGAAACAGACTGTCCAGGTCTGAAATCGGTTCTAGTGACAAGACCTGGGCATGCTGACTTGGGCAAATTGTTAAAGTTCCCCTGCCTACATGTCTCATTAAAAACTAAACCCTATGATAAAACTTCCTTCAGGGTTGTATCAAGTGAGCTAAAGTTTCTAAATTGAAAAGAACAGTGACTGGATCATAGTAAGAGATTTATGCATTGCATATTACTATTAATAAGAATTCAATAACTGCTATTGTTTTGCTCTCCCTTCTTTCATAAATACTACATCAGTAAGTCTTAGAATCCAAGAGTATGAAAATTGAGTCCTATAATACGGTCTATCCATGGAACATTATGTATCTTTGGGTCCTCCTCAATTGAGTCTTAGGCTAGGTCCATAAGCCTGAGCAGGATGCATTTTGAAAAGACTTTCTTTATAGAGTCTTTAAAGAGAAAAGACTCTTTATAGAGTCTCATTAATAAAACTTGAACTTTCAATCATTGCTCTGTTTTCCATCTTTTCTTTTCACCAAGTGGGTTCCTTACCACCTCATCTATGACTTTAAATTCTCCAATTTCAAAGAAATTCAGAAGCTTTCTTCAATCTGAAAAGTTGCTGAGAAGGTTATCCATTTCAGCATAAGGAATTTAAATATGAAGAAACTGAGCCTTAGAGAGAAAAGATGAGTAGAAAAAGGTCATACTGTACAACTATAGCAGATCATGGATGAATAGATTTCTTTCCAACATACCACATGGTTTCCCAGTACTACAAACAATATTGTACTGGTTTTTATTTTAAAAAATTCAGAAGAACTTGATTTTAGTGGAAATGAAAATTATAATAGCATCTTCATATTTTTCTAAAAGTAAATTATGGGATAAATATATTATGCAACAAATAATTCGTATACACTAAATACATTAAAAGCTAATATTCATTGCATACTCTGATACTATGATGTATCAATATGTGAAGCAGAGGTATGAATTAACTCATGTTACTTTTTAAAAAATAGGAACTAAAGGTTATTATTGTAAGTCTTACTCAGCTGAGAAAGGTCAAGTAACTTACCCAAATTGTTCTCTCAAATTGTAAAAATCTAAGATTTGAATTTATGTGATTCAACTCGAGAACAGTGCTGTTTAGTAGATATATAATGGAAGCCAAATAGCATAACTCTAAACTTGCTAGTTTCCATCTTTTTAAGTTAAAAGAAACAGGTAAAATTAATTTTAGTAGTATCTTATAATTAAATCGATATATTCAAAATTAAATTAAAAGTTAAATTTTTAATTACTTCTATTAAAAATCAATAATGACTATTGATATTTGCCATCCTTTTCCATCATAATAAGTTTTACATCTATTGTGCATTTTATACATCTCTGTTTAAATGCTAAATTTTCAGTAGAAATGTTTCATTTGTGTTTAGATTTCATGAAATTTAAAACAGAAGATTCACGTATGCAAATCATTCCAGGCAGACTTAAAAATTTCCAATAACTGAATTGTACACCACTTTTTCATTTAATTTAATGTTAAATAAAATTAAGAATTCAGTTTCTCAGTCCCTATGGCTTTATTTCAAGTGCTTATAACTTGCAAGTAGAGTACAAGATGTGACTACATCTGACTTGCAACTAGAGCATTCCCCAGTCCTGGGACAATGGCTCTCTGCCTCCCTTTTTACTAGACCAGCATCATCACAGTGCTGTGAGATCAAATCTTTAAAGTCCAGGGAAATGAGAATTGAGCTGTTTACTGCAGTTCACCCAGGACCACTTCCTGCATTCTGGAACCTTCTCTCTGAGTTAACTGAGATGTGGGGTAGGCTTGTGAACCTCATCTGCATTGGAAAGGCCCCTACATTAAAAACCCAGTGAAGTTATTATGAGTTAAGTGTCAGTGAAGCAAAGAACATGCACTACAGAATTGGCTTATTCTACAAAGACTGGAACCTGGGACTAATGAAGTGAAGAGTAGAATCTATTAGATAGAGAAGTATGCCTCTTTCTGAGATTGAGAGGCACCTCTCCCCTTTCAATTTGAGAACATATTTAATGAATTAGAAATGGTATGTTCTGATCATTCCAGCATGTTAGAAAGCAGTCTGGAAATGTAGATATTACTATAAAATACTTCACAAGGATTGTCTAAGCTTCAGAAAATCGCTCTTTCACTTATATATTTTTCTCACTTTCTTCATTGAACAAACATTTATTAAGAAACCACAATGTGTTCAATACTGTGCACATATTATCTCATAGGACCTATCACAACATAGGGAGCATATGTTACTATAATTATTGACAGGTAATAGAATTGGGGGTAATTTTCTTTAAATCTAAAGTTATGCTATGCTGATGTACACAAAACACAAAGATAAGAAAAAACAGAATTCACTGAATGAATCTAAGGAAACTGGGTGTTCCCAAAGGGAAGCAGCAATGAATAAGAAGTATATAGTAAGAAATGGAAATTTATCTTGAAGAAAATGAGAAGCTACTGGGAGATTTTTAAACAGAAATATTGACTGATGGTGTTGGTGTTTTTGGAGCATATCAATAAATGTATTTTCATGGAAAGCAAAGAAAACGCTATCTGAATTAAAGACACTTAATTTCAACAGAAATTCAAGAATATTTATTCATTGATGCCACTGTAAAGCTCAGCACAGGAAATTACATGGTCAAAAACTGTTTCCAGGACCATGTTCTTTTTCCATTTCTTAATTCCATTAACTTGTTGCTGGATCTGCTTTTAGCAATCTCTTTCCATGTTTTCCTAACATAAATGTCTACTCTTCAATACATATGATTCCTTCCTTTGTCTCTAGGAACTTAATAGAACTGTCATTATTCAAAACTCTTAGTTGCCTGATTTGGAGATGTACCTATATCTGAACCAATCATTTAGGAAGGGGAACAGCTTCCTAAATGTAGGCATGGGCCTGGGTCATAAGATGGATACCCTAGAGCTGGTGCAGAGAAAATTGCAACTACAAGCACAGAGCTGAGATTTGAGGAGGTTTTAAGATCCTGAGTTTAAGAAGTCTCTTTGTCCTTAAGGAAATATAAAGGGGTTACAACTCTTTATATCATGTTAACACCAGACAAGGAGTATGACCCTGCCCCTAGATGCCTAATGCTATCAAGTATAATGTGAAACTTAAATTCATATGTGACGGTCAATGTGAAAAAATTTCCATTTATTTTTTCAGGAGGTGAGGACATTTATACTCTAAAAGAATATTAATAGGTGAGGTGGTACAGGTGTTAATTAACCCTATTTTTAGGGGAAAGAGGAAGTCTTTCACATTGTGTACATACACCAAATCACCAAAATAAACACTTTAAATATCTTATAATTTCATATGCCAGTTATATATTAATGACTCTAAAAACTTCTTAAAGGCAAAGTTTTCATAAGTCCTACATGTTGCTGGGATCAGAGAGTTAATGATCTAATAAAGGGCAGCTGAGGACACAAATGGTAGAAAACTAAGGGAAATAGGCTGAATGTGGCTTGTCGTTTATACTAGCTAAAGGAAGAAATTCATCAATCTCTGCTCAAAGTTGTGGCTATAGTCAAGGAGATATTCCATCATTTTCCATCACCATAATTGGTTGGCCCTTTTCTATAGTGACAGTAACAATCTCTGTGCTGGGAATTCACAGCAAAATGAACTACCATTCTTAGCTCTTAAAAGGAGCAATCTTTCATCAGGAAAAAAAAATCCTTCTGTAAAACAAAACCAGCAAAAATCTCCAACTAGGGAAATAGTCCTAAATGAAAAGAAGAGAGATTAAAGTTTGAATTTCAGGTTGTGAATTGCATGTTTTATTTACTATGATTGATTTTTTGTATTAATTATAATGATTCCTCATTAAATCAAACACTTCCCCCAAAGGAAGCTATTAATCTTTACTGTACTTTTTTATCTTTCTAACAGATAAATTATATTTCCTTGTGGCATTGTTTCTATTTTTATCCCTGAACATTTTACGTAAGAAATGCTTTTAAAAACCAGTAGTTTATAAAACATAATAAAAAGATCATGAAATACTAATTTCTAGTAGAATCCAAATTCCTTTAGATTGAGAAGTTTACCACAAAGTGAAGCTTAAAATGAACTTTTTTAGTTTTGATGTTAAATATCAATCTCTCCCCTCATGCAAAATAAAATAGAAGAATCAAGACACATATTTCATTTTTCTGCACCTTGACATTAAAAACATTTCCTTAATGAGGGTATAAAATTGATATTTAAATCCCACTAGACTAGAACATCAGTTTTATAAGCACAAGGAAGATTCTGCTTGTTTCCATTATGTCCATCTCTTGTCCCAAACAGAAATTTGTTAAGCAAATAAATTTAAGATGTCTTAAAGGTTAATTGTAGATGCAAGTCATGGAGTGATGAGAGAATCAAAATTAAAATATGGGTCTCCTAATTTATTTGATCCCAATGTTCTTTTATCTAATTTAATGATAATAAGATAACATCCCAAGATGTGCTATTGTATCCCCAGCATCAGCTCCCTACTGCCTCAACAACAGCTCCTATAGTTCACTGAACAGCCATAATATCTTTTAAAACCTGATACATTTCCTAACTCAAGACAGTTGATGCTTTCCATCTTCTTATAGTAATTAGTACAAGTAGTTATGTAACTTAAGCCAATCCAATCAAACTGACTCAGAATTTAGACAAGAAATATTACCACTGTTTTCTTTAGACAGAATGGATTGTCAGTATGAAGCTTAGAGCACTTGGAAAGATAAACAAATAAGGTCTGTGGCAATGTAGCCATTTTTGTCATCATGTGGAAAGTCAGTTGGATGTAAATATAGATTCAGTCTGGAGAATACACCTGAGAGGATTAAGGTAACTAGAGTTAGAATCCATTGTAAATCTCTGTACCAAACCACACCTAAATGTTTCACTTGCCCTAGAATGTTCTGCCATGGAAAATTAACATATTTTACTTAATTCTCCATGATAATTTTTAGGAGAAAAAGTTATGACTAACCTAATCACATTTTAGATCTCTTACTATGTGCAGGTATAATGCTAAACACTTGATACATCATATTTTATTTAATCTTTATTACAGACATATGAGGTAATAATTGTATCATCCCAGTTTACAGATGAGGAAACTGAGGCACAGAAGATTAGTTTATGTGCCTGAGATTTTAGAGCTATTAAGTTATAGGCTGTGATTCCAGAGCCCAAGTAACTACTCTACTATGTAATTCCTAAAACCACATTTTTTCCTAATACTATGGCACAACAGGCTCTTTCCCACTTCTGGTCTTTTAATTTGGATCTTCCTTTGATTAAGAAGAAGGTTGTTCACATCATTCATGTCTCAGGTCAATTATCACCTCTTACATTACCTCCCTCAACAATATGATCTAATATAATACCCTCCCAGGAACTCTGTATTCCAACACTTGCTTGTTTCCTTAATTATATTCTTCTCATTCTATGTTTATTTCCCACTAGAATGCAAAGAGAAATCTTGAACCTGTTTACTCATGTATTCTCAGTGTCTGGCCTGAAACTTGACAAGGAATAGGCACTCAACAAACATTTGACATTTTTATTAAATAAATACTTCAATTCATTAGAAATGATTATATTATTCATATCACAATCACACTCCCATTAATGTATACTAATGGAATAACATAGTGATGGAAATAGAGGAAGAGAAAGTGACACTTTACAGTCATTTGAACTCACTAATGGATTTGTTTTTTGGGGTACTGAAGCAATTCGATGAGTCATAAAGTCTACATTCACCTGTAAACAGGCAAGTTATCGTGTTAAATGTCTTCTGTATCTAGTAATAAGCACCTGGACAGCTATTTAGGCAAGAGAGGAAAGAGATGACTCCAGATTCTGTGTGATTTCATGGGCAAGAGGAGACCAAATGCGGGAAAATGAAATGATATAAAAATAAGTACTACATAAGACTAATTCACCAACAGCTTTGTAAATTCAGGGATTCTTAGCAAGACCCTTCCCCAGACTGCCTTTTTCTGGGGTACTCACAGCAAAATTCCAGCTCAGCACTCTACTTTGTAACTCAGCTCCTGAACCCGCCCAACTCCAGAGCTTACTTTAGTGAACAGTTAATATAGATAGATTCTTTGTCATGCTCCACCTCAAGAACATGCCTGGGGAAGTCTGAAAACCCAATGAGACATCCATGGGTTAAGAAAATATGGTGTATATGCACAACAAAATACTATGAAGATAGAGATTTTTAAAAAGATGAAATTTTGCCATTTGTGACTACATAATGGAACCAGAGGCAATTATGTTAAGTGGATTAAGTCAGAAAGAGAAAGACAAATAGAAGATAGTTTCATTCATATGTGCAATAGAGAAATAAAGCAAAGGAACAGAATAAATGAAACCAAAATGAACCCTAGAAATCTGACAGTAGAACTGAGAACAGGGTAAAGATGTCAGATGCATTGTGATGGAGGACTATGGGACCTTGGTGGTAAGCATGGTGTGGTAACATGTCTGAGGAGGTGTGAATCTTTATTTCTGAAATAGATACAGTGTTGTAGGCAATATTATCTCAATTCAAAAAAAGTAAAACAACAAAAACAAGGTAAATTGACCTTACAATGTTGGGTAATTACTATCACAGGGGTAAAACTTACCCAATGGAGGATAGAAATTAGTGAATAAATACCTGTCTCCCATTCTTTGACAATTTCTTCCAAGAGCATCCCATTGGAATTGAGCTCTATTTGCTCACAGAGCAGACTTGCAAAATTTCGTGCCCTTCATCCTCCCTCTCTTTCTCACTCTTTCTTCCTTTTAATGTGCATTGTAGTATTTCCTCCCAGATGATCTGCTCTCAAGTCCTTGTCTCAAGATTTGTTTTCAGAAGAAACTAGCAAAATACAAAAAGACTCCCCCAGATGTGTTAAATCAAACAGGAGCTCTCTCTGGTGGGAAAAATTACCAAAAAAGAAAAGAGCATTTCTTCCTTTGGAGTAACACAGGTGCATGCCTCCCCCACCCCCCTCTCCACTGAACCCCCTTGCTCCTTCCCCACACTCCCAGTCCTTGACAAGCATACCTTCATTCCAACCCACCTGCCCTGCATTCTGGGCCAGGTGATATTGAACAGCCCCCAAAATGCTCATATATACATGCCCTTTCTACTCTAGCCTCTTTCTATATTTCCTCAGATGTAGCAAAAACTTTCCTAAAGTTTATCAAACTCAGGGTTTAGTAATTCCAAAGCGACCTTATCCTTTCAAACTGTTCTTCATACAGTAAATCTGCTATATGTGAATGATTTAACCCTCTTTTCTATATAATTTGCTTCCAAATTACTATGCCATACGTTATCTCACAAGTTCTTCACATGTTGATATTATTTCCATTGCACACATGAGAAAATTGAGATAGAGGATAATTAACCCAGCCAAAGCAAAACCAACTAGTAAGTTAAGGATGTGGTAAATCTTATTAACCCAGGTCTTCTGATTTCAAGTATTAAGAACTTTTTACCAGTTGAGCAATGTCAGTAAGGAGTTCAAGAGACATGTGGACACTTTAGAAAACTTTTGTTTACTCAAATTTATATTTTCTACTGATTCAAAAAACAATGTAGACAAGTATTTGACACATAGAGCTCTTTTTATTTTTCACTGAGTGCACATATGTTTGAAAAGATGGCAAAAGGGGAAATGAAGTTGTTTCCTTATTGATTCCCTAACACTGCAAATTAAAACCAAAATGAAGTTAGACCTAGGCTGAAATTTTGGCATTTACTGACTTCACAACTGAGCAGCTCACCTCACATTACTACACAGATATTAAAGTTGATTAAACAAATAAGTGAAATAATATTTTAGAAGCTATTTAGAGGATTAAATGAAAGAATATTTTCCCAGCGACCGGGGCAATTTCAGGGACATATTAGTTTTCCAATAATGAGAGATTTTAAGCAGTTAACTAGTAGTTGATTTATTTTAAGTGTCTATTCGGTATCAGTCATTCCCCGAAAAATGCAGAAGGGAAAGAAAAGACAGTGCTTACCCTCAACTAGTCCACAGACTGAGTATGTAAATGAGAAGGCAGGTGGGAAATACTCGAGTTCTTAATGTTCCCTGGCCACTCACCACGGGACTTGTGCCCCTCATTACCGCATTCTGTCATAGGAGTTCCAGGAAAATCACTCAGCCGTTGTGTTTCAGGCTGTGTGTGAATCATAGTCTGTGCTGGATTTCTCCACCCTCTCTCATTTTGCATCAATCTGCACCTAACAAAGTCAGCTGACTCATGCAAGCACCAGCACACAGTGGTGAGAGAGACCCCCTCATCCACCAAGGTGTGCTCTCAGAAGAGGTGTATAAGCTAAGTGGAAAGAGTCAGAAGTCCTGACTTTTAACTGGTCTCTATCTTGGTATTAAATTAGAATGCAAGTGTAACCAGCAATTCATAAGCTCAGATGTGCACACGAAAAAAACAAAAACTAAAAGAAATTTACTCATGTTTTTTAAAGCCACTTGATTCAGTCTGTAATTTCTAACTGACTGCTGGGAATGGCTATTAGAACTTCCTCCTTCTTAGAAAATTGCAAATCCTGGAGATGGTATAGCATCACAAAGCTGATCATCTCTCTGATCATCAGCTTCAATCCTGGTTACCACTGGCAGTCAAGGTGCCCACACCATTGCTCCAGTTTTGGTGGTGCTGTAAGCTCAGGGCCATGCTAGAAGTTGGAGTGTGGGGGAAGGCTGAGTGTCTTTGATGTCTCTGGGACCCCAAGCAGCATTCATTCCCATTTTCCTTCATAGTCTGGGTATCTTCCAAGGGCATTTAGAGGGAAGACTGTCCAAATCTAAGTCTCTTCTACTCAATTTTCTTCTACTCAATTTTCTCCTCCTCCTCCTCCTCCTCCTTCTCCTCCTCCTCCTCCCTCCCTCTTTAGTCCAAAGTAAAAATTTTCTTCCTTCAACTCTTGCTTTCATAGAGTTCCCCCTTCCACTTGTCTTTTTACCAGAAGTCTAACATCTCCTATTCAATGGACTTAGATTTCTGAGATCAAAGCACAGAAAAGGAAGGAAATGCCCTCATTCTTTCTTGTTTGCTGGTTCCTTTCCAAAGGCAAGGGAGTAAACCTTGATACCTGCTTGAGCAAGGGAAGGGAATAAAACGCTTGGGGAGACATGCAAATTAGCACATCTACAAGTGATTCCACCAGGGCTCTCTGCTACTTGAGTTTCAATACAGCAGGCAAGGAAGTCAAGTGGAATTTCAACTAGCTAAATGTCTGCTACCATATATCAAGAAATGAAAGTCATCTCATAAAAAATATGTTTATAGATAATTAGAAGTTAGACATAAAGGGGATTTGCTGCTAAGATGTTTACATTCGAGTAGAATTGATTATGATGAGGTGTGAGAACGACAAGTCTGCAAGAAGGATCACAAACCATGCAGCATCCAGGCACCTTTCCCCAGAGAATCTAATTGGCATTAAACAGCGTAGGAGAGGAAATGCCACCATAATAGGAACTGTCACTCACTGGCATTACTACGTATAGAACCTCTTCATGGTTTTATAGTTAAACTTTACAAAATAATGTGCTAAAGATTCCAGATAAACACTAAATTTAAATAAAAATGCATCAGGTTTCCAGTGGTTTGGAGAGAATATTTTTTGGTCTTCTGCTTGAAATTGAGTAAATAATGATTTTTAAAATTCAACTCAACTGTTTAGCATAATGGCTGTCTGCAGTTACCAAGGGAGCTGTTAGCTAATCCCATCAAAGGCTGTCTCTCTTGTAGAGTAAAACCCTCCTCCCAGTCCCTCTACCTTTCCCCACCAGGGGCCATTAGAGCCCTGCTGATGGCAGATTAAGCAACTAGAGAAACACAGAAAGGCTCTTTGGGGGAAGCAAGAACACTGTTCTCACTTTGGTCTCATAATCAAAGAGAGATTTCAATGTCAGAAGCTGTGACTGAATTATTAAACCTTTCAGTCAGGAAGGGAACATACACACACACACACACACACACACACACACACACATGGCATGCATGCAGACACGCATAGCCAGCAAGCATAAGTAAGTAGTTCACAATGGAGAAATCTGGAGAGGGGAAAAAATAATACTACAACAGATAACCCTTCTTGACTTTTTATTATGTGCCAAGTAATCTCCACACAAAAGGTCCAAGAGTTAAATGTTTTTACTATTCATTGTACAGATGAGAAAACTGAGCCTTAGTGACTATAGGTAATGTGCTTACCTATGGAGGGAGAAAGTAAATATAAGCTCCTTGAGAAAAGGGATTGTATTTAGCTCATAATTGTATTCGTTTAGCTCAAGGTCTAGTCAGAGTTAGGTAAATGATTATTGGATATTGGGGAATGTCAAAAATGTGTCCTGAGTATTCAATAGAACTGATAACTTGATATTCTGAGAACTGAGTATTCAATAACAAAAGAATCAGGACAAGGGAGCAAATTGTCTCTGCAAAGGGCCAGATAGCAAAGATTTTAATCTTTACATGCCAAAGGGTCTCTGTCATAACTACTTGACTCTGCCATTATAGTGGAGAAGTGCCCAAAGATCACACATATGCAAATGGCATGGCTGTGCTCCAGTAAATCTATTTACACAACTGACAAAAGGTTGAACTTGATCTATGGCTGTAACTTGCTGACCACCGATCTAAGACCTTCCTATACTCAAAATGGGATTTGTGAGCCATTATGTAGGCATTGTCTGGGACAGAAATGGAGAATCTGAGTCCCATCCCTGATCTACTAAATTAGAGGTAAAATCTAAAATTAATAAGGTTTGGGAATCCATATGTCTAGTGCCTAGTATCCTTTAAAAAGCCCTGCTCTAAAATTGCATGGTGTTGACTGCCAATCAGAATAATTAAGTATATTTTAAGTAAACTTTTATTTACCATCACCTGGGTAGTTTGCTTGGTTGTATGTGAGTAAATTTAAACAGCTCTACTTAACATCTCACAAATAATCACATCACTCCCCAGAAACAAAGTGACTCTCTTCCCATGTCTTCTTGGCCTTTTCTCCTACAAAATAAAAATACCTTCTACTGAATTAAACCAATCAGTCCTGAATTCAATTGCTCAGATATGTGTACAAATAATTTTGGTGTCGTGGCCCTCATAGGTCATTAAATGCCCACAAAGCACACAGCTGCTCTCGTAAATGTCAGGCTCAGGCTTGAGGCCTTGAGGAAAAAATGAATGCTTCTCTCTGAGGGCTGAAATACCTGCTTGTTATACATACCAATCATTTTATGTTCTGTCAAAGATGAGCCCATGATGGTTTGTGAGGCTGAGAGGTCTGCCCTAGTGAAAAAGCCATTGGCAATCTGCTCTGCCTTTTCCTAAGCACATGAGCCTTAGACTTGAGTCCCCACAACTAATGTGTTTTCATTTGGAAATGGGGACAAAGGAAACAAGCTGCTTATTTCTCATTGTTCATAAACATTTTGCTAGTTCATAACCTTTGACTCATAGTTACTCTTCTAAGAATGTTTTCTTTAAAATAGTCATATAAGCATGCTTTATATATAAACCTTTGCATCTAGATATAGATATAGATTTCCATTGTTTGGAAACAATCTAAGTGTTCAACAATATGAGAAGGGCTAAATGAATTGTGGGACAGCTAATTGTGTTATAATACGCATTTAAGAAGGTGGAGTCATTTACCTGAAGTACTTTGCTGTACTATTCAATGGGGAAAAATAGTACAATATTTAATTAATTATAATAAATATTACAATTAATATTATAATATTAATTGTAATATTTTTCACATTTCACATCACTATTATCCTTATCATGAAGGGTATATTATAATTACTAAAGACCAGGTGACAATTTTAATGCTGTATATAAAATGATGATAGATTGTATAATCAGTAACATCTTAGATTTAATGCAGTATGATAATGGATTTGTTCATGAGTATTCTCTCACACTATACTTATTGAGACATACACACATATGTGTACATACGAAATATTTAAAAATACTAAGAAATATGCATACTATGTGAAGAGTAATCTATATTAAGATGGAGAATGAAGTAAATAGGGCTGGGGAGTAAGATGGGAGATGTAGTTTCGCTTTTCAGGTTTGATAAATATTATACTTTTAAACTTGTATGGATAGCAACATGTTTTGTTTTTTAAATTAAAAAAACAATATGATAACAACAATGTATTTTTGTCTTGAAGACTAGAGAGATAACATTTTTGTTATCATCCATATGTAGTTGCTGTCAAGCTATGTGGCAGTTCTGTTTTCTATCCTCTTCTAGAGAGACTAGGCAGAAAAGATAGAAATTGTAGACATTTAGGAGTGCCACCTCTTCTATTTTGCCTCAAGTACAACATTTACTCTGTGAGCAAATGAGATGGAATGGCCCGTAGCAACAGGAGAAACCAATCCTTAGCTCCTTGGGATATCACATCCAATCATGAATGTGTCATCAGATGTTCATTCATGAAGCAAATCAGAAAGAAAATGTCAAAACATGGGCAAAATTATGAGTAAATAGACTCAAACACTTTGGTACAAACTTGCTGAGAACAGAGACTGCGGTTTCCATATGCCAGACTCCACTGGTAGGAGAACTCATGAATATTAACCAACTATACATTTGAGGGTGAATGATGTTGCTATACCAAGATTGCCACCCAAGTTCTGAAGAAGGGTCTAGCCTTGGTGTGTGGAGGGCTGAAGGGAGGCAGTCCAGCTTGGCTACTCAAAAATTTTTTATATGTGTCAGAGATACCAAGCCCTACACAGAGCTGTTTTCTCAAAGAGGGCCATTGCATCACATCACATATGATAACTTAGTGGATTGTTCTCTGCCAATTATGCAGCATCTAGTTGCACTTAATTTGTAAGTGATATGTGTATGTCATGATCTTCTCTTTATGCTTAGTATTGGGACCTCAGCACCCTTTACTACTTGAATATTTTTCTGTGCAGAGTAATCCCTATAATATACACTGGGCACATTTTCGTTCTTAGGCAAAATTAACACAGCAAACTTACTTCTTTGAAAGTACTGGACTAGGTGAATGGATATTAGATTTTGGTGCTAATCATAATGCTATAGATACTGTTGTCAAAATATACACCTAAAAGCTTAAAACCAAAACAAATAAGCAAATAAAATCAAATAAACAACAACAACAAAAAAGATTTTAAGTTATAAGCACAAAATGGTGGTCACCTGGGGGAAAGGACCTGGGGGTGGGCAAATTGGGTAAAGGAGGTCAATGTATAATAGGTTATGACCAGAGTTGGGTGAGGATTTAATGCAGGTGTATATAGACACTGAATTATAATGCTGTGCACCTGAAGTCGAAGTAATGTTATAAACCAGAATTATTTCTATAAAGACATTACTGGATTATTTCAGGTTTACCCTTAAGGATCTGCAGGGTGATTATTTTCAAGTGATCAATTAAAAGAGAAGTTGTCCTGAAAAATTGAGTAAAAGGTAAGTGAAATTAATGAAACACTTTGACATGAACAGGTAATGGTTACATCGGAATGATGTGAGTATTCAAGATGCTTTTCACTCTACTTTTGGGTACATTTAAATTCCCCATAGTAAAGGTTAAGTAAAGAAAAATTAATTGGGGTATTCTTAAAAAGGAGTGCTGAATTTCCATCTCAACAAGAGGAGTAAAGATGCCAGCAACACCTCTGTTATTATAGTTTTAATTTCCTCACCTCAAAAACCAAGATAATACCTACTCTCTGGACAGTGCCAATTAAAGGAAGCAATGAATGGAAAATTTTCAGCACTGTGCCTGTATGCATGCTACTATTACTGAAATAAAATAAAAGTACATTTAAAATGTATTTTTGGCAATGGTTATATTTTAATGGTGGAATTATTTTTGTTTCCTTTTAACTCTAATTTCAACATTGAACATATAAATATATATGTGTCACTTACAATTTATAAGAAAATGATCTTTATTTAAAAATAATGTTGGTTCCTTTCTATGCATATATAAAGGGGATTGAAAATTTTGGAATAAAAACATTAAAAAACAGTCTTAATATTGAAACTTCAATTTCTCCCTGTCTGAAGTTTAAAGGTCTTTTGAACACTAACTTTGATTTGAAGTTCCCTTAAATGGAACTAGTTTGTGATGATGCTGGACTAGTCATGGCTTATAGTACCTTACCATGTAGTTTCCACAGAGATAAATATTAATCATTCTACTATTGTCAATAAGGCAAGATAACTGTTGGGGGTTTGCCTAAAAAGTATGTAACATGTGCCAGTTGCCTCTACTTTTATTTGGATCTAAAATAGTAGACAGTAACATTCAGGAGTTTTTCATGTTGACACTACTCTGAAATGGTCTTATACACAATATCTATTACCGGATGTCACAGTGATGCTGCATAACTGGGGAAAATTAATACAGCAATGTAATGTCCTGGAGAGTCATTTTTCCTTCCCATAACTCTAAGATTAGTTTCTGTGACCCTCAAACCATCTATACATAGGAAAATTTCAGATAGAAGACTCAGCAACCTACAATAATAATAAGCATTCATTCAGTTCCTGCATCTTTAGAGTCCAGGCTGGGTTGGTTGATCTAAATCTATGCTTAGACTGGCTGGCTTTGGGCTGCTTAGTGAAGTCTCAGTTAAAACAAAGGACCCAGGGGCTCTGCTCTACTCCTTGTGTTCTTCATCCTTCAGCAGATTCTGCTAGCCAATTTCTGAAGGGAGGACAAATACAAGCAAGAATGTCTTAAGTGCTTTTCTTCCCTTATGATTTTGTTTAAAATGAGCCCTAGGTCTTCTCCTTGTCTTTTGCAACTGCTTTTTTAAGCCTCTATTGTGTCATGTCTGCTACCATTCCCATGGTTAATACGAGTAACTAAGACAGCCCAGATTCAAAGATGAGGAACTAGGTTCTTGGTCATCCATGAAAAAAATTGCAAAGTCATGTGGTAAAAATTGAGGCTAATACAAAAGACAAAGACTTAAGTCATTAGTGTAATCAATATGCCATATAAACTTACATAATAACAACTAACATTATTCTGTGATATTGTATGCTTTGCAGAGTACTGTTATATCTCGCCACATAACTAAATATATCCCTAAAGGCTGAAGAGTGTTAATTCTTTCTTTGATGAGGGCAGCTGTGAGTTGCTTCATTACTGAATTTTATTTTCACTTTTAATATTCTGTCCTCTAATTTGTACCTGAAGCTATGATACCTGAAGTTAAATTTTAGAGATCAGTGAGTATAAGATCAGCACTTTTTTACTTTCTGCACATGCACTTTATAGTTGCCTTGTATATCCTATGGTTCCTGATAAACATGCATTCACTTTCAAAAGTCACCTATTATATCACCTCCTCCAGGAAGCCTCTCCAGATAAAATTAATCACACACTCCTTGATCTGCCTTTGTGCTTTGTACTTGATTTACTTTCATCTTTTTTTTTATTTAAGCAATGGTCTGCATCTCTTTTTTAGTTATGAATCTGAGCCTTTTGAGAGGAATAGGGAACAAAGGCTCTGTGATCCAACTGCCACAATTTAAATCCCATGTTTGCTCTCTTCTCTATGTGAAACCATGGACAAATTATTCAATGTAGGCTCCATGTGCCTCTTTTTTAGTCATCTCTGATGGGATTAATGATTGCACTTGCTTAAAAGGAGATTAAATAAGTATCAAACATTAAGTAAAATAACTGACACAGAGTACTAAATAAAATTAACCATTATTAATTATAATCATATCATCCTTAATGCTATTTAGTTGAGTCTAGACCACCTTGGAGTAAATTCAAAACACTGGATCTAGCCTGCCAAAGTGTTCCTAAATCTTTGAATTCTAATGGTTGCTTTCAAGTCCATTGTTCAGATAGCAAAATTGTAAATAATAGTAAAGGAGATAATACTGAAGGAGAATGGGGTAGAAAATTAATAGTTGAAGAGTAGAAGAAGCCTCTGAAGACCACCCCATGTCTCTGATACAAAATTCCATGAGCATAAAGAAAATACAAGAGGATCAGTGTGTACCCAATTAACATTAATCTGTATAGATCTTATTTCTAGGCATTGTCTTTCTGTTTCTCTGAGCAGAAGGTACACTTAAGTCTTTTCAATAAATTCTGTTCACCAAAAATATAATAAGATGATGTGGAGACAACAGAAAATAAAATGGAATGGCATAACCCATCCCTGAGGTTAGAAGAGGCAATGAAATGGAATTGCATAAGCTACCCCTAAGTCTTTAATTTGAATGATGCATTTACTTTGTGATGGCTCATCTTCGAAATGGGTGAGCTGAGGATCAGAGGAATTGAACAGATGGCATCCTGATAAATTAATACTCTGAAAATGAGGGAGGAGATACATTGTCTATAAAATTCAGAAAGTGATCCTAGTAGAATTAAAGTATATGCTATATTTTAAAGCATTCAAAGCTTAATTCAAGTCATTATCATTATTTTAGCACTTATTTGGGATTAAAACAATAGTAATAAATGGAAAATACACTTTATATTTATTCACTGTGTCACAGGGCTACCAAGCAAGAAGCTTAAAGGATAAACTTGCAACATTACAAATGAATGAGTTGCTTATCAAAGAAATTATCTTTGTACAATCAATATTTGGGATTTTTATTAGATAAAATATATATGCAATAAAAATTTAACAAATGCAAGTAGTGCAAAAGGGTATACAATGAAAACTGAGTCCTCTTCCCAATTCATATCTCCTTTCTCAAGGGAAATGACCAGTCTCTTGTCTAGCCTTTCTTTTCTTATATATTCTGATAGGCATGCTACAATTTGAACAGTTGAAGATATTTTTAGCTTGCACTCTCATTTTGCAGATTATATTAAAATCTTGCAGTTTGGAGAATTTACATGATTTGGGCAAAGTTGTTCAGTGAATCAGAATATAATTTGGGTTCAAGTAACCAGAAGAAAATTAATTTAAGGAAAAGAATTATCATCTCATGGGATTATTTCCAGAGGGATAGATCTGACAGTTTGACACAGTTTTATATCTTGGCTATTTACTTTCAGTCTTGTCTCTGTTCTTCACAGATCATCTCCATTTTTAGATTCCATAGAGTGGTCAGAGGCTCTAGCCCTACATTCCACCTAGTTTCAAATCTATAGAGTCCATCTCTTCTCCAGTTATGGTAATATAAACCACAAAAGTTCATAGCACTTAGTTAAGAGAAGGATGAGAAGGAAGTCTTGTTTTGCAATTAGATTAGTCATATCTAAGATTTTTCCACCACCTATCATACACATGTGCATGAAAGTCTATCTGAAATGAAAATGATAAAAGAATACTCCTATGATTTGTATTAAACCAGGAAAATAGCAGATGCAAATAGAAGAAGAAATTCAATAGATTACACAAGACTAAATATCTTTCTTATTTATATCTATATCTTCCTTATTGTTACTTCCTTGACAAGTGATGTCAAAAAATCTGTTTAAAATAAAAAGCTATTCACTAATGTTGAAAATATATTGCCTTAAGCCTCCATGCCTGGGTGAAATAGATATCACCTATTTCATACTTAGAAATAGATATCGCCATGGTATGACAGAGACTGCTACTGAGATAAGGGGCTCAGGAACTGGCTTTAAATGAAAATATTGGGCACCCCTTAGATCTAATGAGCTAGTATCTGCAGATTAGATTTGAGACCCTTATTAAATCAGTTCAACTGGTAATGTTTATGCAATTTATATGTGAAAAAGTACAGTTGGACTAACCCTTTCGTTTTATGCACAGAGCTATTAAAGTGCAGACAGGGGAACTGACCTTACAATAGATGGCAGAGTTGGGGCTAAACCCAGGAGTTCTAGTTGCCATACTTGTCTCTTGCTTTCTACATTTCTATACTTCTCTCTATATGGTCATAGAAAATTATGCTGACAGCACATTGTCAAAGTTGGTGTGAAATTCCATTAGAAATATATCCAATTGGGAAAATTACCATATCAATGTTTTTTAACTATTCTTTAGAGGATTCATGTTCCTGGCCTTACAAAGCACAGATCTGGTTCAATGTTTAATTGTTTCTTTCACAGAAGCATTGCAAATAAGGAGGGATGTTTACCTTTAATGTTTCCAAATCAATTGATGTGACTTGTTCAAGTTCAGAATATTCTGTTCCTGAAATGGGTCCACCTCACAATATAATTGGTTGCTTTTATGTTCTCTAAAAGTAAAGTGAGAATATGAAAATTATGGTATTAAAATCTTCTAGTTAGGTTTTCTCTTGCTACCTTACTTGGGTCTTATTTCATTGTTCAGAAAATTATTCCTAAATGTTTTATTTAAAATGGTGTTTCAAATTGGAAATAAGGAATCATTATAATCTTTCCCCAGTGGTTGATACTTTCTCTTCCTTCCTTCTATGGTGACCAATGCAATTTGGTAACTTCTGCATCCAGCAGAGTGCCTAGTATATACTAGCATAACGTCATTTGGAAGTTAGGTGACACAGTAGGAAAAAGGGTCACTGCTGTACTGCTTAAGTCTTTGACAACTGATTATCAGGAGGCAACCATCTTGGGATTTATAACATTTACTGATTATTGTGGTACAAATAGTCCCCTTTGCTCCCTCCCACTCAAATTAGGGTCAATTTCAAGGTACCATCATGACATCATTGTATATGAAGTTGCAGTTATTATGCTAAAGTACACCAAGATGTAGTATTCCTACCTGAGAGACTCAATAGCCAGAAATAACTTCAAGAGCAAGGATAAAATAGAATGTAGTAAAATAATTAGAATGAGTTTGAGTTTATTATTTTTGCTTTTAATCTAATCTACTTAATCAAAGTTTATATAGTTTAATTTTTAATTATGGCAGTATTTAACAATCAGTGCTCAAAATGCCTGAACATTATCAATTGGCTCCACCAAGTCAGTATCTGCTGATTTCAGTTGTTCTGGGAAAGACCTTGTTTGAAAGATCTAACTTTGACTTATGACTTCTTTAACCGCTAACTGAGCCACTGAACACCTTTCTACACCTCACATTCCTCATCTGTGGAATGGAATCCTAGTAGTAAGTATCCCACTTATTCCATGAAGAATACATGAGAAAGTACATCTAAAATTAACAAAATTTTGTAAGAGCAAAATATTGAATGCAAAAACCTATAAACCAAAATGAGCTGCATTTATCCACAAAAGGTCTCTGAGGAGGAAATTAAATCCTTCACTCTGGAAAGCAGGATGGATTTAACCTACTCCTCTGCTCTCTATGGACTACCAGCCTACATTTATATACTAGAGTTATGTCATGACTTGCTATTAGTAATGTCAGCAGCCACTGAAAAGGCAGAAGAAGGGCCTGTTATTCACTCCTAACTTCCCTGGGAGAACAAATGTTAAATCCCTTTTTTCAGACATTTTTCACCACCTTTCTCTTTAAAAGAGGATTGTGTTTATCTTTTTCAGAATCAACCTCAACTAAAATCATATGATATTGTTTTTTCTTCAGCTTCTGCTTACTCCCCTTCCTCTTAGACCATGGAGGAAACTTCTCCATCCTGCTCATATGGACTGAGACAGCACAAACAGCAGTGCCCTGTGGGAGTGTTGCTCATTCAGATGGAAAGTCTGACATGCTGGGACCAGCGTTTTCTCAGACTGAGTGGAGCCCTTCTTCAGAATTGTCTCTTCCTCCTTCCTCCTCTCAGACCAACTTCATGTGATAAGAGAGAGGAGAAAAGAACTGACAATTATGGATCCTGGGCCTTCTGTGCTGAAATGTCTCAGAGAAAGATGAGACATACGAATCCAGTCACCAGAAGAACTAAAAAGACACTTCTCCAAAGAGAAAATACAAATGGCCAACAGGCACATGAAAAATTGCTCAACATCACTAGCAATCAGGGAAATGTAAATCAAAACCACAATGAGATACCATCTTACACCAGAAAGAATGGCCCACATCGAAAAAATGGACAAGTGCTGGTGGGGGATGTGGAGAGAAAGGAACTCTTTTACACTGCTGGTGGGAATGTAAACTGGTCCAGCCACTATGTAAAGTTGTGGAGGATTAATGAAATTAATGAAATTGTAACTAGCAAATTAATGAAAATGGAACTATCATTTAACCCAGCAATTGCTCTTCTGGGAATCTACCCAAAGGAGACCTCAATGTGGGCACAAAGGGACACCTGTGCTCGGATGTTTACTGCAGCACTGTCTATAATTGCAAGGACTGGGAAGCAACCAAAATGTCCCAAAACATAAGACTGAACAAAAAAGATGAGGTGTATATGCACAATGGAATATTACTCATCAATTAAAAATGACAAATTGATGATTTTATGATAACATGGATATACTTAGAAGAAACAAGTTTAAAAAAAAAAAAAGACAGAAACCGAATGGTTTCACTAATATATGTGATACAGGAAAAAATAAACAAAAGCTATGAGGAAAAGTCAAAACAAGCTAACAACCAAACTGAAGTACACAACTCGGGGCAGGGAGAGACAGAGGGTGGTGGGAGGTGAATCCCTGGGATTACAAAGATGTGAAATTTATATATAAATAAATTATTTAAAAAATTAAAATATTTAAAGAATGAATCCAGTTACCATCCAATTCAGCTTTTTAAGTCATTAAGGATTCCAAAATTGTGGTGCAAAAGCAATGAAAATGGGAGTCTGCCAAAAGTATGCGTCAAGGAGTTTGGAGGAGAATCAGACCTCTTCACTCTAAGTCAAACATTTTTATCAACTTATGATATCTTATTATTATTACTAATACTGTTATTATTATTATCATCATTATTATTCTGTGGTAGTGCTGGGATAGTTCTTGATACAATTGGTATCCTTATTTTTGCTTCTTTCAAAAGCTAAATAATGAGAGTTCATGATCCATGCCATAAATTTGGTATCCTAGATACTTTACTTGAAAAGATATATGTTTATATGTATATTGATATATATTATATATAGTATATTGTACATATCATGCTTTTAATAGAAATTTATAAAAATCTGAAGCAGTACAGGTTTTATATATATATATATATTGGATCAATCATTTTGTTTTGTCTTTACGTCACTAAACACATTGTCCCTTTGCAATGCACACCATTCTAAATGCAAAATGCTTGATTGTATTCCTTCTTAGTAAAGAAAACAAGTTCATGAGTTGCTCCCCCAGGTTCCTCTCCAGTTTGGCTCAATGATTCTGTCCCATCCATAGTTGTGAAGCTAGAGAACCTACAGACTGCTATGTTGAGAAAAATGCATCATTTTGGACCAAAAGTTTAAAAATTGATAAGATAGTGCACTTTTTTATTTATTCTTGGAAAAGAGGGCTAAGTAAAGTAAGGATGGAGAAGAGGGGGAAAAAACAGGTTTTCTTTTTTTAATTTTAAATTTTGTTTTCTCTAAAATAATCTGTTTCTCTCCTCTTAATGAAAATAATCTTGAAATAGAAAAAAATGTCTTTTTATGGTAAAAACATACATCCAATATATATGCATATATCTTGAAGAGGATAGTTTTAAGTCTATAACAGAATTGGATAAACAGAAAAAGTTCCATTAAAGGACAGTAATAGAAAATTGATGGAAACTTGGAATAGATGGAACATGTGTCTCTAAATTGGTAAAGGTTATCTGTCAAAAATATAAAACAAGCCCTGTTTGGGATGGTGATACATTTCTCTTGAAATCAAGGACAACCCAAGGATATCCACTCTAATTTCTACTGTTACCGTGGGGACTTCAGTGACTATAGTAAGATAATTTTTTTTAAAAAATCAAATGTATTAATATTAGAAAAAAAGAAAAAACTAAACTATCAGTCACAAATAACAGAAACTTTAAAAAATCAAAATAATCTTAAAATGATTAGAATTTATGAGACTAAGAAAGATGGCTGGATATAAAATCAATATGGAAAAATAAATCTATACACCAACATCAAATATTTAGAAAATTGATTTTAAAAAGCCTCTATTTATAACAATTTTATAATGCTAAGAAACAAAATAATTGCTACCATGTTACTGGATAGGAAGATTTCATGTCAAAAAACCCATCCATTCTCTCCAAAATTACTTGTAACATATTGTTCCAAACTAAATTTCTATATGTCTTTATAAAATTTCATTTGAGAAGACAATGAGATAAGTCATGACACTTAAAAACAAGGTTAGGAGACAAGAACAACTCGCAATCGATAATAATTATGACAGAGTTATATTAGTTTCATTAGAGACAAATAGAAAACATAATAGGATAGTAAAAACAGAAGTATACTTAGGAATGGTGTGGGTTAAGCTGTGCCCCTCCCAAAAGATTAGTGCATGGTCCAAATCCCAACACTCCCAAATGTGACCTTACTTGGAAACAGGATTCTTGTAAATATAGTCAAGTTAAAATGAGCTTATCCTGGACACAGACTCACCTGAATCAGTCAGAAGTGTCCTTCGAAGTGGCACATAGATACAAAGAGAGATGGGGAAGAAATTGCATATTAAAGTGATACTGTCACTCACCCAAGAATGCCAAGAAATGCATGACCACCTGGAAACTGGAAAGAAGCAAGGAAACATTCTCCATGACAGCCTTCAGCAGATCAAGGCCAACGTCTTGACTTTGGCTTTCTATTCAAAACTCTAAGAAAATAAATTTGTATTGTTTCAAGCCACCCAGTTTGTAACACTTTATAATAGCAGCTCTAGGAGTCCAGGGCTAGATGGAAGCTCTAGGAGTCCAGGGCTAGATGGAAGCAAAACCTAAACATCAAAAACCATATAAAAATAAACATGAAAATTTTACTGAAGTGAAAATTTAATACAAGGTTTAAAAAATATATAGCAGTACATCATTATTTCCTGTTCTTTATAAATGTTGAATAAATACTAATGTAGCAATCAGATTTCTGAGTCTTTGGATTGTTCCAAATCTTCCTGCTTTTGATTAATGACCCAACACCCATTTAAAATATTTGTCAGATGATCAAGTTTTTTGATAATTTTGCCTTTTTGCTTTTTGAATTTTTTATTGAAATCAACTATTGCGTTTTATATTACCCATTTTATTGTTTACATGTTTATGTATATATGCACATATATTTATATATAAACATATGACATTATTGTATTCCCAAGGTTCTCCCTCTACCTTATCACCCATGAACTTTCATCTAGGTCTTCTTGTGCTCCTCCTTTCCCTGATTTCTCCCCTCCTCCCACCCCCTCCCTAGTTACTTTCCCCAGTTCTGTTAGTTTATTTTGACTTTTGTTGGCCTTTTGTTTGTTATCTCTATATCCTATCTATAGATGAGATCATATAGTTTCTTTTTCTTTCTAACTAACTTCTGCTAATATAATAACTTCTTGGTCCATTCATATTATCAAAAATTCATCAACTTTGTCTTTTTTTTTGATTGAAGAACAATACTCCATTGTGTACATACACCAGATTTTTTTCAGCCATTCACCAGTTTTGAGTCATTTGGGTTGTTTCCATATCCTGGCTATTGTCAATAGTGCTGCAATGAATATTCAAGTACAAGTGTCTTTTTGATTTAATGTTTCAGCATCCTTTGGGTAGATTCCCAGAAGTAAGATTGCTGGTAGTTCCATTTTCAGTAGTTTAAAAATCTTCCACACAGATTTCCATAGTGACTGAATCAGTTTGTAGTCCCACCAGCAGTGTAAGAGTGTTCCTTTCTCTCCACATCCCCACCAGCACTTGTTGCCCACTTTTTTTTTTATATATGGGTCATTCTTACTGGTATGAGATGATATCTTGTGGTTTTGATTTGCCTTTCCCTATTATTGATGTTAGATATTTTTTCACATGCCAGTTGGCTGCTTGCATTTTCTCTTTGGAGAAGTGTCTTTTTAGTTCTTCCCCACTTTTTAGTGGGATTTTTGCTTTGTTTTTATTAAGTTCTGTGAGTTTGTTGTGGATCTTTGCTCTCAGACCCTTATCACTTGTATGTATAGTGTAAGTTTTTCCCATTTGGTTGAGTTTGTTTTTGCTTTGGTTATTGTCTCTTGTTGTGTACAGAAGCTTTTTGATTTAATGTAGTCATAGCTGTTTATGTTCTCCTTCATTTTTTCACCATCTGTAAATGTGTCCTGTAAGGAATTTCTGAAGTGTAAATCTTAGAGAGTTTTGCTCTATGTATTAAATTTTTCTCTATGTATGTTATGGCTTCAGGTCTTATATCCACATCTTCATCCATTTTGATTTGATTTTTGTATATGGTGTGAGGGAATAGTTGAGTTTTCTCTGTTTACATTTAATGGTCCAGTTTTCTCAGCACCATTTATTGAAGAGACAATCCTTGTTCCACTACACATTTTTGCCCCTTTGTCAAAGATTAGTTGACTGTAGATGTGTGGCTTTAGATCTGGGCACTCAATTCTCTTCCATTGATCTGATTGTCTATTTTTGTACCAGTACCATGCTACATTAAAACAAATAATAAAGATGATACAATGTTCCAAAATGCATGGGACTCAGCAAAAACAACACGTAGAGACAAATTTATAGCACTACAGGCCCATATCCAAAAGCAAGAAACAACCCAAAGAAATAATCTTACCTTCCAACTCAAGGAACTAGAAAAAAGAACATCAAAAAAATCCAAAGATCAGTATAAGACAGGAAATAATAAGAATAAAAGCAAAAATAAAGGAAATAGAAACCAAAAAGACAATCCAGAAGATAAACAAAACAAAGTGGTAGTTCTTGGAAAAAATAAATAAAATTGACAAATCCCTAGCAACAGTCACACAAAAAGGAGAAAACTCAAATAAACAGGGTCATAAACCAAAAAAGGAGAAATAACTGACACAGCAGAAATGCACAAGATGATTAGAGACTACTATGAACATCTATATAGAAACACATAAAACAATCTGGAGGAGATGGACAAATTCTTAGAACTATACAACCATAGAAAATTGAACAAAGAAGAAACTGAGGCTTTAAACTGGCCAATCACAAGCGCAAAATCGAAGCAGTCATCAGAACTCTCCCTAAAAACAAGAGCTCAGGACTTGTTTAGATGGTTTCACAAATGGATTCTACCAAACATTCAAAGAGGAAATAATGCTTATATTACTAAAACTCTCCCCCCCCAAAAAAAAAAGTAAGAAGAAAAGTTATCAAATACATTCTATGAAGAAGGCAACACTAATACCACAACCAAAAAGAGATAGCACAAAGAAAGAAAACTACAGGCCAATCCCCCTAATCAACACAGGTGCAAATATTTTAAACAAAATCCTGACAAGTTGAATCCAACATACATAAACAGGATTATCTGGAACAGGCAAGGATGCCCACTCTCACCACTACTTTTCAACATAGTACTGGAAGTTCTAGCTAAGGCAATAAGATTTTTAAAAAGGCATAAAAGGAATAAAAATAGGAAAAGAAGAATGAAAACTATCATTATACGCGGATGATGTGATACTCTATGTAAAGAACCAAAAAAATCCACAGAAAAGTTAGTTGAAATAATCAGCCAGCTCACCAAGGTAACCAGATACAAATCAACACACAAAAATTAGTGGCTTTCTTATATGCAAAAAAAAACAATTAGAAGAAGAAATTTAAAAAAAAACACTCTTTTTGCCATTGCACCAGTGAAAATTAAATTTCTGGGAATAAACCTAACCAAAAACATAAAAGATCTACACAAAGAAACCTATGAAACACTGTTAAATAGAAAAAGACATAAAAAAAATGGAAAGATATCCACTGCTCATGGATTGGAAGAATTAATATTATCAAAATGGCAATCCTACCAAAGACTATGTACAGATTTAATGCAATCCCAGTAAAAATTTCAACGATGTTTTCTGAAGAGATAGAAGTAAAATTACTGAAATTCATATTGAATAACAAAAGACCTCAAATATCCAAAACCCTCCTGACCAAAAGAAAAGAGAATGGAGGACTTCCAATCCCAGACTTCAAATTATACTATAGAATCTTAAAAATGAAATCAATTACTATTTATCATGAAGCACAGGTAGAAACAAAAAAGCAGTGCAGTGGTTAGGAGAATGAACTTTAGGATCAGAACAAACCTGTGGTATGTCTAGAGTCAGTTGCTTAAATTCTCTGAGTCTGTCTTCTTGCTCATTAACTGGAGACCCCTGGGATAAGAATACTTGAAATTTTTTCTCATAATCACAAAGTGGAGACATGATGACAACAATAGCATTCATGGGGGTACTCAAAGGTGATCACCTGAGGTAAGAGGACAGGCATCCTCAGATAGTAAGTCTTCACAGCAACACAGAAATAGTAGGGAGTATGTACAGGCACCTCTGAGACTGCCAAGGGACATTCTGAGGTTTTACATTGATGGAGATGTTGGGCCCTCTTCATTCATTTTGATCTCGGAGACCCCAAAGTACAATAATTTGGTGAAGTTTTACTGTTAAAAAAAATAGTTGAGGATTTATATCACTTACCACTGACAATTTTAAGGTGCATACTCCTCACTCCTATTTGCTGCTATCGGACAAAACAGACAGTTTTGTTTGTTTCTGATCATTTGCACATGTATATATTGTTTAATTTATACACCTACTTGACAGGATAAAGTAAAAAGCGTATGTCTACAATTTTCCCTCAGATTAGTGCCTTTTAGATTCATTCCTTGATTTACCTGATTAAAACTTTTGAGCCATGCCTGATGGGATGTGTCAATTGTCCCAACTACTGTTCATTAGAGAAACTTCACTGTGATTATATTTAATTTGTCTCTTGATTTATTGGTGATAGTAATAACTATCCATATGATGAGTTATTTGCAGAGAAATGTTGCATATAGGAGTCCAGAAATTTTTCATTAGTCTCTCATTTGGAAACAAGAAAAATATTAAAAATAAACCAGCTAATTTTAAAGTGAAAAATCTAAGCATTCCAAACAATCAAATCATGAAGTCATTTTTTTAAAACAAACTATTTTTTGATGTTGTAACACCTGTTATATCCAATCTCTGTTTAAATAACCATTCAGTCTAGAAACTAAATACGATATGATGGCCTGTAAAGAGTAATTTTGTTACAGAATTAATTCTAAGTCAATTAACATTGATCCCTTTTTAATAGCAAAAAGATGGTATTTCTTTTACATATAAATGTATCTTAATATAAAATGTATCTTAAATGTATCTTAATATAAAATATAGATTATAAATATAAATGATTTACAAATGATATACTTTCTTATGATATGCTTTGAGAGAAATAATGAACTTGTTTATTTAATCTGAAAAGAGGATTCATGGAGAATTGCTATGTGTTTTAGATGTTTATTATTTTTGTCCATTCTGTGTCACTTCTTCTTCTTCTGGCAATGTTACCTGGAGCCTCTTTTAGGAACCACTTCCTTCCAGTCACTATCCCATATGGCTTAGGTGATGTTCATCTGACTCTCTGCTTGTCAGTAGGCACCTTGACTTAGAGTAATAAAATTGTAATGTCACATAACTCTGACTAGTAGTTGGTTCAAAACTGGGCCTTGATCCAAACCAGAAAAATTGTTTGCATTAGAATAAAATAGGTAAAGTAGAATAAATAAGCAGTCTTTGAGCTGTACACTGAGATACGGGATCTAAGACTGGTATTGTCTTAGCACTGAATCAGAAGAACTTAACTGAGAAGAAAATAACACAGAGAAAGTAGAGCCAAGGATTGGATACAGACATGTTCTTGATGACATATATATTTGAGTCAATGGATCCAAGTGTTACTGAATTCAGTGGTATTCATTCCTAGACATTTCAGTTAATCAAGCAATAACTTAAAAATTACCTTAAGTAAATCATTTTTTTTCCTCTGGGCTTTAATGTCCACATCTATAAAATGAAATTATTAGACTAGATGATAAAACTCTCTTTCAAATCTTACCTTTGTGTAGTGTGTATGATCCTGATTTACCATACTTTTGTGATTCCATTCACAGAATTATTAACTGGACTTATTTTCACTTGACAAAATAAACGGTGCTTTAAAAGCTTTTGTACAGCAAAAATAATCAAAACAAAAAGAAACCAAACCAAATAGGAAAAATGTTCACTATACATACAAGTGATAAAGGTCTGGTGGCAAAGATTCACAAAGAACTCGCACAACTTAACAAAACCAAAGTCCACTCCAAAAAATGGGGAGAACTGAAAAGACACTTCTCCAAAGAGAAAATACAAATGGCCAACAGGTATATGAAAATATGCTCAACATCACTAGTAATCAGGAAATATAAATCAAAGCCACAATGAGATACCATCTTACACCAAGAAGAACAGCCCATATCAAAACAAAACAAAACCAGGCAACAACAAGTGCTGGCATAGATGTGGAGAGAAAGGAACACTCTTGCACTGCTGGTGGGAATGCAAACTAGTCCAGTCACTATGGAAAGCTGTGTGGAAGACTCTCAAACTACTAAAAATACAACTATTATTTGATGCAGCAATTTCACTTCTGGGAATCTACCCAAAGGATACAAAACACTAAATCTGTACTGGGATGTTTATCTCAGCCATAAAACAACCCAAATGACCCAAAACAGACAAATGGATCGGAAAGGTGTGTTATATGCACACAATGAAGTATTATTCACCAATCAAAAAAGACAATTTTGTTGCATTTGTGTTAGCATGAATAGTCCTAGAAGGAATCGTATTAGCAGATATAAGCCAGAAAGAAAAAGAGAAAAACTGGATGATCTCACCTATATACAGGATGTAGGAAAACAAAGGATAAACAAAATTTAAAACTAACAAGATGTCAGCAGAAATGAAGCATAGAATAGGGGTTGGGTTAGGGATTGTAAAATCAAGGGAAGGATGGGTATAAGAGATTAATATGATGGTTCACAGGTGACAAGGTGGTGGGAGAACTTTGGGGTAAGCAGTGATGTTAAAAAAATATATATGCAATCAATTTAGAAAAATAAAATTAATTATATATGAAAAATTCTATGGCTTAAAAAACAGGGATTGGTATGATACATATGGAAGTATGGGAAGACTGCAGCCTCTACCTAACTAATGCCCATAAGAATATAGAAATAAAGGCTTAAAAAAATAAAATGGTGCTGATCATCTGCACTCTTTATAGAGAAAAAAGGTGACTCATATAGTAATCATTTATAGGGGATTTAGGATGTCATCTAATCCTCCTGAGTATCTTCTAATTTTTATATAAAGATTTCTTACACATGGTATCTTCATTTTGAAAGTGTTCAAGAGAAGGCATCTGAGTTAATTCATGTGTCGTGTTGACCTATGTAATGATCCTAAATATTCCTGCACCAATTTTGGTGAATTACTCTGATAGTTACCCATCTTAGTTTCACATATATTTGCTGAAAATTTTTTGCACAATTTAACAAATGCAAAGAAAAAGCTCTCTTATATAATCCCTTGTTAATAACTCTTCGATAGACAGCATCTATATCCCCTGATAATTATTTTCCCCATAAGGCAGACTATTATATTTCCCAGGAGATGCCTTACAAGTAGAAAAACTTTCAAAAATATATTTATTTCTACCTATTGTGATAAGAGATTTGTTGTGAAACTAGTATTTTCTATTACTAGCATGTCATTCAAAATAAAATAATACGTTTAGACATGTTACAGAAATTTACTTGCTATTACTCAAATCTTACTCTCTAATTATAAGAAAAAAATATGAAGCTTCAGAAGTACATAATTTAACAAACTCAATGTCTTGAAATTACCATATTTTATTATTGCCTAGCACCAAAATTTGTGGGCATGAAGGAAAAATGTTCATTTCTATCATACAAAATGTGACTTATAATAAGGGAAGGCTTAAGAGGTGAGAGCTTGGGTTCAGGCTAATCAAAGGTTTTGGACAAGTTCCAGAAGGCAGATTTTAAAATATGACTCAATCTCCAAATCCCATCTGCTTTGGGATACAGTGGAAAAAGTAATGAAGTCATTTGGGGAGACAGAAAACTATGAAAATCAAGACTTATTAAAGCACTGGTGCAAATGATAATGAAGCAATGGGGATTCCAGAAAGAATTCTTGAAGTAATAAGAACTTCACCTCTAAATAGAAAAGCAGATACCCATGAAAGTGGCAATCCAAGTTCACCTTACCATCTCATCTCTTTATCTACCATCTACTTGCAGACCCATATCAAGATAGGTTAGAGGTTTTACCTATTACTCTGAGATCAAGGTCATTTCTCATTTACCTCACAATCTCATTAGGATAGTTCCACTCTCAAAGTCTACTTTGTCATTCCATCTAGTGTTCTCACCCTTCTCAGTCCCTTGGTGTCCTTGCATTTAACCAGCACTTGGAAAAGAGGACATATGAGAAACACACCAATATGTTACCTCGTGTTTTGATCTTAAAATAACTACTTTTTATCACTTCTCTTTATACCATATTGGCCAAAAATCAGTCTTATGTCCACATCCAGGTGCAAAGGAGGCAGTCTTTGTGCTAGGAGGGAAATGAAAGAAGTTTTGATTAACATGCCATGCTTCCTCTCCGTTGTCCTCTGTCATCTCAGCAGAAGCATATTGCAAAATAGTTAAGCATGAAGAACTAGAGTCAGACTACAGGATTCAGATACAGCTCAGTTCTTAGTAGCTCTGTGATGTTGGGTAGTTATGTAAATTTTCCGTGCTTACTCTTCTGTAAAGCAGAAATTAAAAGAGTCTTTACTCATTGCATAGTTGTGAATATCAAATAAATTAATCCCTGCAAAGAATTTAGAACATGCCTGAAACTTAGCTACTTTTTAATATATGTATCAGTCAGACTTTTAGGCTGCAACAGGAACAACTTTGCTGACTTAAGCAAAAGAGATTAGGGAATGAGCAAGGCTTCAGAAGCAGGCTTAGAAAATGCACCCAAAGCAAGCAACCTCTGGAGGGTGAAGCCTCAGGAACCAAAGCATATCTCCCAGAAGGACAGGGTCCGTTTATTGATGCAGCACCTCTAATGCTGAGATGAAGATATCCTCTAAACAGCACCACAGTCTATCCACATTTCAAGTGCTACAAGAGATTGCCTGATTGACTAAGCTGAAGTGAATCACTGCCCCTGAATTTATGAATGGAGAGAAAAGGAATTTGATCACTTGCTTCCCAGTTCCCAAGAATGCACACAATAGCACATATCTAAGGCAGAAAATTTTAATAGTCACAGCACCTTGCTTCACAAGATAAATGTATCCATTATGTGATCCATCAACCATCCATACTCTCTATCCCCCCCATTCACCTATCCACCCAGTCAGTCCTCCATCTGTCATCTGTCCACCCATCCACAGATACAGACATGTATGACAATAAATATATATCACAAAGTTTCCGTCATGTTCTTTATATCCAAAAGCCCATTAAAAAAATGAGTCTCAGAAAGCTTTTATGGACCAAATTTTCCTCAAGGCTTATGTCTCTCTGGATAGTTGATGAAAAAAATTGCAGCCTGATAAAAATTTATTTGTAGGAACTAAGGGCCCTACCTAAATGCCTAACAAAGCATAAAAGAGCAACCCTAATCCAGAAATGAATGTAACCATGTATTTTCATAAGCAAGGTATTTGTTAGAACAGTAGGACAAAATGTCCTCAGTCAAATCTGAAATCCAGGATGCAAAAATGTCACTATCAAACTCATATCCAAAATTTATATTGAAGGCAAAGAATGCATATGAATCCTCCTTAGAACTGTTTTTATAGAACCATATTAGGATGGCCATCGATAGCAAATTTCTTTTCTACCTTAGATGTATTCAAAGTTTTGAATGGATTAATGGATTTCTCCTAGAACTAAAAACTTCAGTTAATTTGTTGTTTTATGTTAGTGCTGATATATTTACAATAAGATGGGAAAATTACATTATTCAATGAAATTCTAAATTACCCCACAGGATTTCCAACTATTACAGTTCCTTCAAAATAGTGTATATTTTAAAGGAGCTAATAATCTTGGCATTTTAATGCCTTGTTTTTGAGGAATTAAAATTCATTCACCAAAATGTGCTATAGTGCAGCAGTAATAAACACCTTCTCTACCCCTTCATGGTTGGGTGCAGTTCATTTAGTCCCAACCACAGTCTATGACATAAATTTACTGGCTTCTATTTTTATGTGGAAAAATTGAATTTGTAACATCAATCAGCTTTCCCAATTCAAACACATATAAGCAACAAAACTGAAAAGGATGAACTGAAACCCAGTAGTCTGATTTTGGAATCCATATTCTATCACTGCATAGCCATACAGAATCATGTGAATGCCTCTCTCATTCACAAGGTAGGATCACTTCAGTCATATGTAATATAGGTGACCCGCTATCTTGATGACTACTATTAGTGCTAGATACCTCATCTAAGACTAACTAGAATAGTTCTGAAGACCCAGAGCTGAAGTTACAGACTGCTATTTAGTCTATATTATCTCAGAAAATGAAACATATTCTCTGACAACTCTTGAATTAACAGTCTCCACATTATGTGGGGCTGAGTAGTAGAAAAGTTTAGATGGTAGAGATCAGCATTGAGAGGGCATGTTAAATAGTTTTGCATGTTTCTCAAACTGTTTTTTTAGTTCAAATAGCATTTGATTGAACAAGTATTTAATGGCAACCTCCACATTAACAATAATATTAGAGACATTCTTTCCAGTTCTCTATGAATATAATGATTGTATTACTTAAGAAAGTCTATAGAATCTTATAAATTAGATACTACTGTAATGTATCTGTCATTTGCTTCACTATTATGTTTATAATTAACATTTTTAGCACTTACACGACCCATGTTAGTATTACCAAACGTTTTTGCTTTGTTTTTTAGGTTGTTATTCTGAATAAAGTATTGGTATTTAACTTGTTTTCCCTTAGGGTCCCTCTACTGCATTTCTTCCTTTGAATACTGGGATTTGCCCCTTTATCTATACTGTGTTTTCCCTGCCTTAAAGGTGACTGAAATTGTTTTCTTGTTTGCAATCCAAAGTAGCCTAATCTTGTAAGAAGCCAGACAGGGACCCAGTACTTATTAAATATTTACTGCTTGCTAGGACATTTACATAAGTTTACTAACCTAATTCATATGACAGTATCAAGTTCAAAGCATTAAAGTGATTTGAAGAAATCACTATTTCAAATATGAGTTTCTGTCCTCCAGAGCCAGAGTTCTTTATCCTATGTCATGTGGTAATCTCTCTCAAAATTAAGAGAAAAATAAAGTGATAAGACTGAACTCAGAAATATGGCTCCAAATTTGGCATCCGTGGGTTATGAAAATACAAATAAAATATGACAGTAACTAGTTTCTAAACTACATCACTGCCCACTCTAGCATATTGAATAGTAAGCACCTATTTTGTTATGACCCTTTGTATCCAAGGCTCATAAAAGACTACATGGTTACTGGCATAACATGGACAAAGCAGAACAAAGACAAAGTCAATCCTTTTGAAAAATGTAGGTCATAAACAAAGAATAAAGCAAAGTCTATGCTAAGAAAGGAGACAGTGCACGAAAACTGTGCATGCAAAGTTCTGCAGGCCTGCTGCTATTTGCTTTAGCATCTTGACCACAAGCAAGAGAGCCAGCCCATGTGAACAAGGCAAGTTAATGTTCAATCAGGAAGACAAGCATCTCAAGCAAAAACTCACTTACAAAAGGACTTCAGCAGGGAGAGGTGGTGGGGGAAGCCGGAGCAGCTCAAGGGAGCTGAGCAGGCGGTTGTGCAGATCTTTCCACCAGTGTTCCATCTGTGGCCAGACTACTCTTTGTTCCACCACTGTCTACTTTCTTCTTGTCTCACTGCCAGCTATCTTTTTGATCATTACTTGGTGTTTCTCTCAACCTTATATCTTACTCACTGCTTCCACTTTCTTTTGGCTTCTATATGCTGAAAGCCTCACCTTTAGACTTTTGTTCTCCATATCTTCAGCTTCTCCACAGTACATTTCAGTTCTCCAGGGCCTATTAGCAGCTGGTGGGCTCCTAAATCAAAATCTTGGTGCTAGAATGTGACCACCTGAGCTTTTCACTACTTGGGTAGAAGTTTGCTTTTTTTATTTACTTGTTGAAGGTTTAGCCAGGACTTCATCCAGAGCTTCCCAAGCTATGGGCTGACAGCTGTGCCGATCCCGGGTTCAAACAACTCTGCATTGTGTGTGCAAATACACATGCTTGCCACTAAGAGTAAGAAGGTAGTGGTTGAACAAGAACACAAAGTTTGCTATGACCTAAGGGTGTGCTCTCAAGGATGACAGTAGTGAGAAATATTATAGGTTCATCTGGACAGTTACCCTTAGTTCAAGTTTTGCCTGAGCTTTTTGTATTTTAATAAAGCAATGGGTAATACATGCCAGCCACTATTTTGTCCTTGACATACTTTCAAATGCTTATGCATATGATCTCTTGTGCTGTTAATAATTTTATAAAGTAGGCTCCCATTTAAAGCATCATTTCCATTGTAGAGATAGAGAAACATGCACAGAAAATTTGCACTTTTAACATTAAGATTGAGTTACATGGGGAGGTATTATTCAGAAACTGGAACAGGACAAGGTTATTACATGTCTTTGATAAGTCTGATCCCTGATAAGATTTTAGTATTTTTCAAGCAGCTAAGCAAATAAGTGAAATGTCAAAATGGAGGTTGTTTCACAGAAAAATTGACAAGACAGTGCCACAGTTTCCAAATCCAACTAAATTACTTGACCTTAAGGAAAATGTAGTGAAGGGTCTCCTCTCCCATCCAGTGAACTTGGAGAAGCAAGAAGCATGAGGATTAGCTTGGAGAAGCAAGAAGCATGAGCACAAAGATGCACACCCCCACCTTCTAAATTTTTTTATAATCCATGGTTGTAAAAGGGGGCACAATAATTCAGTTCAGATTCACCTGACCTTAGGATGTGATGAATTTGCCTCCTCGAGAAGATTTGCCTAATTATTGCAGCATCTCTCCTGCCCTGGACTCTCTACTTATTTCTGATTAATACCAATACACCATACATAACATAGAAAAGGCAATAATGGTGGGTTCAATCTTAGCCCTTTTGTGGCAGCTTCAACTGTGGCAGCAGCTGGGGCCATAGCAGCTGCCGAAATATTAGCACTAGCAATTTGGGCAGATGCCCGAAGCCAAAAGCAGACGTGTGTCTGGGGCTTTTTTTAGTCCTTGCTGCAGTGGCTGCTGTGTTCTCCTTCTGGTGCTGCAATCTCTTTTCTCTTTGAAGGACCTATCCCTGGTTGCTGAGAAGTCGACAGGGCTCTGTGGCCTGGTCAAAGACCATTCTGCTGGGTGAGTCCACCCAGCAACCAGAGGAAAGGAAGAACAAAGTGAACCAGAACGCAAGGTACTAAATGAACAACAGAACAAAATGGCTTGAGGAGAGTGCTGAGGTCACTGTGTTTGCTAGCTCCACCTACCCCCAAAGAGCAATGGAAACAGTTTCACTCATTTAGCAAATGATGCTATCTCCCCTTGAATACTGTTTAGAGGGGGTTTTCAGGCTATACCTCAATAAGATGAAATGTGAAATTATTTTCAAAACCTTTGCTTCCTCCTCCTCCTGCCTTTCCCTGTCAGCACTTCCTAGTCTATTCCTATCCACTACAGTTCATGTATCTCAGGCATTAAGAAATGCCTGAGATACATTTTTCTTTCTTTTATACTTCAGAGCATTCTTCATGTGCTTGTGTGCATATGCTTTCAAGAAACAAATTTTCTCCTGAAGCAGAAACACCCCTTACCATGTTCATGTTGAAACCTGTCGACCAGTCACTGAATTTAAAAAAAAAAATGTAAAGAGAAATGATGAGCCACTGTATGCTTTGTGAAGAGTGAGTTTTCTGATCTAGAGAATGTCTCTTTTAGGAAAGAACTGGGATTCAGTAAGGTTTGTGATTTTGCTCTTGATTTTCATTTTTAATTGCAGAATGGTATTCTCTTTGGAATCTTTTTGTTTAAAAATAGAAATCTATACATCATCTCTTTACACAATCTGGGGTTTCTCAGCCTCAGCATTATTGCCAACTTGGCATAATAACCTCACTGTGAGGAATGGTTATGGTCAGGGAGAACATTGAACAGTGTCCTGGACTCACCCACTAGATTTCAGTTAAACTACCCCACCCCACAATGGGTGAGATACAGAAAGAATCTCCATACATTTCCAAAAGTTCCCAAAGGGGCAAAGTACCCCAGTTGAGGACCGCTGACTTAAAAGATAGTTTTGGGGGGGGGGGTGTTTTTAACACAAAGAGCACTCGGTATTCAGTTATTTGTGAACAGATGAAATGAGCATTTCTCACTGGTTCTGAGGACCAGGCACAGCACATGACCTTTGTGCCACAGCAGCCCTGCCTGTGGGATTCGAGCACACTTCCCTGCTCTCTCTGCTCCAGGTACAGTCCCCTCTATTAGAAGGTTTAGCACAAACTGGTACCTATATGTGAGTGACCTTCCCTCACTTTCTTTGCACAGTCACTCCCATTAATCCTTTAGAGCCTACTCAAGTGATACTTTCTAGGAAAATGAGTTTCTCCTTTGATGGCTATCACTTTTTATGAAAGCCACTCTCTACACTTCCTGCTTCTCCTCCTTAGCTCTTGTCTTGGTTAAAAGTTTACATTTGTCTGTGGATTTTGATAAATATCTCTCATTCATACTAGGCTGTAAGCTCCATAAAGACAGGGAGTGACAGCAATGTGTTTTGCATCCAACGTAGTTCCTGGATCACCTTGAGCTGTAGGGTACTTGAAAAATGAATGTGTGTTTAAATGGCTTAAGGAACTGTTTTCTAACAGACTATTTCCAGCATCCTACATCCACACTTCTGTCAGCAAAAAGAATTTAATTCAAGTGTATGCTGATGTGGAAAAGATGTCCTTTAATTTTAAAATCTTGATGTAGGTGGGCACATTCAATTGATCTCTCAAAGATGTGGAAAATAGAAAGAATTTTTACAGGTTAATTGAGGTTAGAATCACCTACTCACAAGCCCAGTACTGTGGTTGTTAAACATTAGTGCATCAGAACCACCTGTGGAACCAGAGCAAGTAGCGGAGGTCTTGGGTTTCTGCTTCCAACAAATTCTCAGGTGATGCTGATAGTGCTGGTTGGATGTCACATTCTGAGGGCTGCTGTCTCAGAACAAGCAGATCCAGGGAAATCCTATGTGAAACTGTGTTTCTTTTAGTGGTGGCTCTTCTGGAAATCAATCAATTAATCTTCCTAGTAATAATCTGATTTAGAAAGCAAGACTCAAAATAATGAAATGACTGGCCATAACCACACAGTTATGAGTTGAGAAAGAGAGCCAGAATTAGGCAGAGACTGTGGTCTACCTAATTAATTTCCATGCCTAAGTCTAAGTTGTCTTTTACTAAGAATCGCAAAGGTACTTGCTAAATATTCAGGTTAATCTCATGAAACAGATTTGGGTAATGCTGTGTAGCCTTTCTTTTCTGCCTCCCATTTGCAAATACAGCTCTTTAGCCAGGACTTCCTCTGACCCCACCTTCTTAGGGGAGTCACCCCCAGGCAGTACCATCACTCTCCAACCTATTTGGTGGTGCATCCTAACCTGGATCTCTCCTGAGTTAAGCCAGAGTATGCAGGAAGCATGCAATGATGCAAGGTAAAGGGGACTTCACAATTTTTCGAGCATTAATATTTATTCTTTGGTGAAAAATTTAAGACTCTAAAAATTGAATTGATAGACTTTAAGATAATTGTGTGTGTGTGTGTATACACATGGGCATTTAAGATGAAATAATTCTTCATTTCAAACTTTGGAGTAATTTGTCGACAAGTTTGAAATACTTTCTGGCTCACTATTAGAGAGGATAGCATCTAGGGGAGCAAGAAGAAAACCTAGGGGAAATTTATTCTGTGTGGGATTTGAAGAGAGATAAATGATGAATCAGACACTACTTCGCTTTAAAAGTTACAATCCATTGGGGTTCAAATAGCTGGATAAAATACAGGATACCTATTAAATTTGGTTGTTAGCTAAGTATTATCCAAGAAATACTTGGCTATATTTATGACCAAAAACAATTCTGAAATTCACCTGTAACTAGCTACTCTGCTTTTCCTGTCCTCCCAGCTAGTCTGTCACTCCTAACTAGGGCAAGAAAGCAAGTAGCCAGACAATTAAGTACAATTTTAATACTGGATGGCCAGTGATCATTACTTCAATGTGACTCCAAAAACAATAATTTCTTCTGGCTAAGAAAAGGAAGCTGTTGCTGAATGTAGAAGTAAAGTTGAGTCTTGAAAGATAGCAGGATTTGAAGGAAGCAAGATATAGGAGGGTGATTCAAACAGGAGACAAAGAGTGAAAATACAGTGAAATACAGAACAGATTTGTTCTCCCAAAGATAGATTTTTTTTTTTTTGTGTTGAAGACATAAAGCTGAAAAGGGGTGATGAAGGGAGCAGATGAGGCCATAGCTGGCTAAGGCATTTAAGATTAATCATTTCTACAGTTACTGGAAAACTCTGATGGTTTCATAGGATTTGGGCTTCAAAGAAGTCTAAGCTGGCAGGAGTCTATAAAATACACTAGAAAGAAAAGATTATTTAAAGGGCTATACTAATGGTCTTTGTCACCTTTGTTCTTGCCATGGGTCACAGCTTATTAGTGATTTATGAAATCAATTTAATTGGTCCTAACTAGCACTTTTTTTTTTTTTTTTGAGGCTAGGTCTCACTGTTTTTGCCCATGGAACCACAGGCTCATGTCACCCATGGTACCACATACTCAAGCAATCTCCAGCCTCAGCTTCCTGGGTAGCTAGGATTAAAGGGGCATGCCAACACACCCAGCTATTTTTTTGGGGACTAGGTCTCACTATGCTGTCCCAGCTGCGACTTCATAGGCTTTCGGTTACAAGCACATGCCGCTGTGCCCAGCTCCTAACTAGCACTTTTAAAGACAGTTTTTAAAAAGAAAAAAATACCACTCTGTTGATATTAATACATCAGTCATCACATTTAAGGGTTGCTTTAGTGAAAACTTGTTTGGGTTGTCTGCGTGTGTGTGTGTGTGTGTGTGTGTGTGTTTATGTGCACAGTGGATCATGATTTGTGATGTACTTCTTACAGTCAGAGACTACAGTGTTTGAAGACCATTGGTTTAGGCAGAGGTTGGGTGGACCGGTTTCTCTGCCATGGTCATAATACCTTCTAAAGAATCACTTCTCTCCAGAAGTTGCAGTAAATGTACTATATGAAACCTAGGTCAGTTCAGGGGTAAACACCAATCCAGGAGGAACCAAATATAACCTGGGGAAGAGCCAATAATTCCATTCAGAGGAGAATTCTTAAGCCTGTGTTTAATACAATTTTGTACTATGGTCATGTAATCTGGAAATTGGGCCATTGACAAACAGAAACAGCTAGTCAAAAGAAAAGCAGGCAAGAAAACACTATCCAGGCCCCAAAAGATAGTGATAAGTTGCAATGAAGTCACTACTGCAAAGAAAGTCATTTAATTTCCAAATTTCCATTTCTAGTCTCAAAATGGCCAGAATCATCACTTATAATCCTTGGATGTTTATGAGACTTATTATTGTTTATTTGTGGAGTTTTTTTTTGGGGGGGGGGTTAACTTTTTCCTTTTCTTAAAACAATTTTACCACAATGACTCAATAATTAAGGCAATTGCTGTGAATATGAAAGCTGCAGTTTGCAAAATACCACATCTAAAACCAAGGAGAATTGAATTAGACAGAAGTGGTAATCATTCTGATTAAAGTCATTAACATTGGGACAAGTTGGTTTGTAGTATCAAAAATGTCCATTTAAGTTTCTTTATTCTGAACTATCAGAGGTTCCACATTTCTCATCTCTTCATTGTGTTATGTGTGAACTCCATCACAGAATGGAAACTTTTGAACCTCCAACAACAGTACACAGTTTTGTGTCGCAAATCCTCCATGTCAAAAGCATGTACTATCTTGGGATTGTCTTTCTGAATATGAATTTTGACCATATTTTTATTGTAATAATCTTTACTATAAATTCTTTTGTAAGCTAGATAATCAATGCAGTTGTCCCAGCAGCAATGGTAACTGCTACAATTCTTTCAACTGGTATACTGGAAATCATAATCATGGCACCGTTACTCACCTCTTTGTGTTTTTATTTGCAATAAATTTACCTTTTCCTTAAGCAAGTCAGAGTAGGTCCAGTTCCGTCTTACCGAATGGACTATAAGTAGATTATTTATGGAGTAGTACGTTAATATTTATTGTGATTTATTGTGTAAGTAAAGGGAAGGGGATATATAAAACTGCGGGAAGGGGATATATAAAACTGCTAAGGGACTTGATAACTGATTAATGATAGTATGATATTTATTTCATGTCTCTATATGGCCACCATAAGTATGAGTCCTTGTAATCCATATGCAAGTACTTTGCAAATTATAAACATGGACAGTGAATCTCAAAGAGATTAAGGAAAAAAACCCTGGGCCACCATATTGCTAAATGACAGCGGGGGTTTACTCAGGTTCATCCTCTGCTTTTAGTGTTATAAGTCACTTAAGTGGTCATTGAAGGACAAAGATAAAGGCCAGATAAGATCCTCAAACTCAGTGACTTGTAAGAAGCTCAAACTCTAGCTATGTCATTCTCCTCATTTATTTCTTCGACTTACATCCTGACAACAATCAATCAAGCTTGGAGAATGAGGCTGTTTCCATACACCCCCAAATGAAGTTGAAATAACTATGATATGCTTAATTTGGTTAGCAGTCAAGTCATACAAATTCAGGTTTGCAAAAATAAAAAATCTTTTTTAGGAATGATTTGTCTCCTCTGATTGCTGGTTGCATTTCTGCACTGGTTCCATGTGGAAGATTAACAAAAACCTGACAGGGTGATCAGCAGTGTTTAATGACCCAACACTTCCACCCTCCCATACTCCCTTAGTCTGGTTAAGAATGTTATCTGCAATCCCATCCTCTGTACCCCACCCCACGCACATTCTCACTGGAAATTAAAAGAGAATTCAAAGTAGTAGTGTACTATCTTCCTGCAAACTTTAACAGCTCCTTTTCTCTTCAAGATATAATATGATACTCAGATTCCTTCAGAGCCTGACACAAGCCTGAAACATAAGAACTCTCAATTTATATCCCATGATCATCATACATTCAAACACAACTGCTTTTATGTACAAACTTATACAGAGAATACTTACAGTTTTCTTACCATATGCCATCACTGCTCTAGCCTTTGGACATTCAAAAATGAGTAACATCCAATATTTATACTGTGATTAACACATAACAGTTTCTAGGTTGCTCAATTTATTGTGCTAGTAAATTTTGTGTTTCTCATTAGCATAGGAGATGGGCACTATTCTATTATTATCTATTTCACCAGTAATGATATCAGTAGGCAGAGGGAGCTTATCTTCCTAAACAGCATAACTAATAAATAACAGAGCCACGATTCAAACCCAGACCATTCTAACTCTGATGTGCTAATATTGAGCTGTTATTCTCACTGCATCTCCATTTTGGGGTCTCCACAATTCCTGTCTGAAAGCAGCTCACACTCTAGAAGTCAATGGAGAAAGGTATATAGAATTAAATGCAAATGGAGGGTAATGAATGGAAATAGGGGGAAAGAGGGTTAATCTCATATAAATGGTTCACTGATTCCCCCAAAGACTAGCAGCAATTGTCTTCTCTTTGTATTTCCCCTCCCCAGATTCTTCACCACTTCTCTCAATTTGTTTAACCCTACTGCTACTTTAGTGTACATGTACTATTTCATATCTTCCTTTATCCATGGCATACATAGTTAATCAAACAAGGATCCTCTTTTTGTCTAAATTAGATTTACCTCAGAATTTTTCTCAACATGGTGGTCAGGGCAGTCATTATTAATTAATTAGTGTTGGCACATAAATATATGTATGAATGTGTGTGTGTATGTAGTTTCTTGAAGCTAATCTATCTCAACTCATTTTATAAATAAGAAATTTGAAAGTTGAAGAACTGGAATAGCTGGCCTGGGGTCACACCATGAGTCAGAAAGAGACCTAGCTCTCTTCTCAACCAATCTAGGACTCTTCCTTCCTCCCAGTACCCTCCCCACTAGCCTGCCCATGTCATCTATTGCCAGTTAGGAGAAATAATGATAAATGAAGTCCAAGTAAGGAGAGAGGGAGAAGGAAGCAAAATGCTAATTACTCAGTCCCAACAGACTGGTGCCTGCTTGCAAGCTGCATAGGGATACACCTACGGAAAATGTCTTTAATTAGAGACAGATTCTGAGGAAAGGTTGGCAGTGTCCCTGAAATCCCTGTTTGCATTTACTTGCATGAACACTATGCATTTATATCATTCCCATGCCATATTTGAGTTGCAGAATATTAAATATTTATTCTTTGTCAGTTACTGAGTAACAGGCTGCTCAACTTTCCTATTTACTAACACCACACATTTATTTAGTCCACGACTGCATTTTCACTTGGATATTTGAAACACCATTACCAGCAAGTTCTTAAGTATTTTTTAAAAGCTTAAACATATCCATTAGACATGGGAAGTATACCCCTGTAAGATAAAGTACAGTCCTACTTGTGATCATTTAATCTTATGATGTAATAAGAAGGGTCTTCAGAGCTAAAACATTGGGCTTTGAACCAAAATTCAGTTCTTGTCATCTGTGTGACCATGAAAAAATTAGTAAACATTTCTGATCCTGGTTCCTCATTTTTCTGATATGCAAGATTGGTATATGACAAGAGAGATTATATTATGTTTCATTTTTATTTTTTTACTGAAACTTTTGGGCTTTGGCCTAATTTATGTTAAGGTGACAATATCTAGTAATTAGTAAGTAAGCACTTAGTACTTGGGCCATATGAGACTTGTCATGTGATCACTGCAACCCGGTTGCTTTGGGTTTCCTCTTGTATAAGTATCTGAGTTTCATGGGCTAGCACCCTGGGAAAGGGAGCAAGTCATCAAAGTGAACTGCTCTAAAAATCACAAGGCAGCGCTTCTTTTTTTTTATGATTTCTTTTTTTTTAATTTTTAATTTTATTTATAAATTCTTACATAAGTAAATAAGGTAAATGGTTACTGCCATGCCTTCCCTCCTCCATCCCCCACCCCCTTGTACTGTATTCATTCAGTCTCTCATTGTTCTTTTTTGGTTTATGTTGGGTTCATTTGTCCTTGGGTCTCTTTATCTGTGACTGTGTCCATTTGTCAGATGAGGGACTGTGTTCCAGTCCTTCCAGGCCCATGGCACATTGTGCTTGATGGTTTGTAGCCCTTAGCTTTGTATAGGGCAGCCAGTCCATGTTCACTTGGGGTCAATCGGTGTCTTCTAGTTGCTGGCTCCAGTACGATCTCCTTGCCATTCCACTATCTCTGTACCTCATTTCTCTGACCTGTGGCTTTGGGGATCCTTTCCCCCAGCCATTGTCAGTGAGGAGGTTTCCGGATGAGGGTAGTCATCCGTTGATGGAACTTGCAGGTCATCTCCTCTCCGACCATTTGCAGATTTGCTGTGGAGCCAATGCCCTGACTCTGCAGGCTTCCTCTCCCAAGGCTTGGGGAGGGAGCCATATTTCCATATTTCCACATGGAGCTTTGATTAATTAGCTTCCGGTGAAGCCATAGATGAAGGTCTGATAGGTCTTTACCACAGTTGTTTCTCCATTCCAGCGTCTACTATCTTTCTGAATGATCCTTGTTCTGTGTCCCACACACGTGCATGTGCAGGCTCTTTTCTGGCCCCTCATCCATTCTATGTCGCTATGTGCACATTTATGCTTTTAGTCCTCCTGTGAGCTAAGTGGAGTGAGGGAGAAGCAGCAAGGGTGTCATCCTACCCCTCACCCCCGTTATTCCTGGATCAAGGATAGATACAGCCTTGCCCATGCACCCATCAGGTCCAGGGGTCACGGCCAGCCCCTGCGTCCCCCTTATCCACCAGGTCGAAAGCAGAGGGGCCCAGTGTGCTGTATGTTTGCTGAGTGGGTGCAGCCGCTGGCCTAGGTTCGCCAGCAGTTATATGAAGTTACATGAAGTATGACTTGTCACGCTTCATTTTATGGGAAATGAAACTGAGATCCATTTAAATGGAAGATCTGTGCAAAGGCAAAGCTAGGACTAAACCTGTGCTTCCGGCATCCATTCTCATGTTCTTTGCACAGACCAAATTTGCCTCTCTTGGATGAAATTACTAGGAAAATTTGAGAGTAAAAAAAAAACCACACTGTGATTCAATGTCTGGGGATAATAACCAATTTTGGAGTTCCTGGAAGTAACAACCCTTCTCCCAACAAAGTATCAGTACTATAAATTGCTACTTGTTAAGAAATTTGTGGGAGTACACTATAGTCATAGGCATAGCTGAAAACCAAAAGAGCAATTATTACAGAATTGATTGCCCAAGACCCAGCATGATGAGTTTTGAATTGTCCTAGTGTATAGATACGCCTCTGTGAAGTGGAGATGGGGTGCCATTTTCCTCACCCCTGCTTATATCAACCAACCTGGACTACTACAAGCTCAGTACACCATCAACTGTACCTCCTGAGCTGGGAGACTTACTGAAAACTAGGGGCAGAGCTGAGCAGTTAGGTGAAACGGTATAAGAGGGAAGATAGGCGGGTCTAGCTTTCTTTATTTTCCAATTTTGACTACCTAAGGACTTGGAGGAGACAGAGAAGAGACAAGTAGAGACACTTGGGGAGACCATTGGAAGAGACAGATAGACTAAAGACACTTGGGAGGCTGTATTTGGCAGAGACAATACCAGACATTGTCTTGCCAAAAGATAACTTAGACATATGGCAAACTTTAAGGCTCAGTGAACCCACTGAGGCCTAGCCTGATGGATATTCACCAATAAGGGGATGAAAATTTTCAGTGTTATTAGAAAAATTGAATAAACATTTCTTCTTCTCGTTCCATGCATGCCAATTCCATTAAAAATCTTTCACACTAAGAGTATACAGCCTTTGTCTTCACGCATGCAGAAGGCTGAATCCCTTTCAGCCTCTTAACACTTTGGGGTCTCTGGGTGCCCCTCGGTCACAAACTAACTCTATGTTGTTAGGTTTCAACCTAACAAAGGCCACATTTTTGGAAGGAGTACTGATTAATCACTAAATAACATTTTGAGACAATTGAGCCAAAAAGCAGTCCTGACGGGACTCCTGTTGGAATTATATACCTCCTGTGCAGTATGTTTAGAAAGTAACTGTGAGGCTGGTTGTGATGTTATTATAAGATGATATGATTAAATAACATCTAGAGCTGAAAGAATAAATCAAAGGCCAGAATCATTTGATACTTTCAACATTTCTGAGTAAGCATACTAATTTGATGAAAAAGAAATAAGACAAATCCTGTGAACAACAGTAGAACAGAATAACAAAACACATTAACTTTGCCACCACATTCCCTGGACTCACATGGTCTCCCCATTACCTATTAGTGTTCTCGTCCCTGAACACCTAAACTGGTTAATAATGCAGGTCATTCAGGCCAATCTAGGATTGAAATAAGAGTTAGTTGCTGTTGGGAAACTTTTAAAATCTGCTAGCCAAACCCAGGAATTTCAGAAAAGAAGACCATATAGGAAAGCAGAGTATAATACTGGGCAAAGTCCCAGCAATCTTCCCAACCTGGCTTTGAATCCCTGCTTATCCAATTACAAGTGGTGTGGCTTTGGACAGCTTTGAACAAGTAACTATGGAAAAGTTATCATACTCTTTTAACCTAAGATTTATCATATGTAAACAAAACTACATTATAGAATTTTCCTGGGGATTAAACAAGATAATGCACATAAAGCAATCAGCATGATGCCTGATATATAGTATTCAGCAAATGTTAGCTACAATTATAGCTGCCACTATTGAGAGTACACCATTATTTTAGCAATTTATTCATCATTTACCTCCTACCTAAACCCTCAACTGAATGAAATAAGTCATGTTCACCAAGATATGCATTGACCTTTTTATCTTGATCATCTTTGTGAGATACACTATAAAGAATTTTTTGTATCTGTGATTAAAGTGATATTCAGAATGTCCAGCTTTTCTAATTGGGAATGGGATAAGTCAAATATATTTTTGTGGTATTATTTCATGAGGTTAGCTTGTTGAGTACACTTGGGCTTTAAACATCATCAGTCTAACCTTAGCTATTTGGCAATATTAGCTATGATAATGGACTATTTTTCAATCTGAGTCATTCATGCAGCTCTTAATTTGAGCAGTTTCTTCCTGAGATAATCTGTTTCCCCCTCAGAGGTTGCAGCCTTCCATGATTAGAAACCCATCAGACAGGGGGGTATAGCTCAGTGGTAGAGTGCATGCTTAGAAACCCATCAGTGTTCTGAATCAAAGTTTGTTGAAGCTACCATGTGCAACACATTTAACATAAAGACAGGAAAGAACAAAATATATCCAGGTTTGAATTGTATGTTCAACAGGGTTAAAGGTGATGGATAAAAACAACATAGCATCTGGCATGTAGTAAACCATCAAAACTATGGGCTAGCACCCCAGAAGGGATATTGAATGAATAAATGGATGGATGGATGGATGGATGGATGGATGGATGGATGGATGGATGGATGGATGGATGGATGGATAGATGGATGGATGGATGGATGGATGGATGGATGGATGCATGCATGAATGAACAAATGAGCTCCATTATAAAAAAAATCTGAAGTATCTAATGAGAAAAATACTGTAGATCTTAAATCACTCTGTATCATACAAGGGTAAAGGCTGGATATTAATTAATTTACTAATATCCCCCGTTTATCAGATCAGTGGCTCTCTTAAGAAAAAGAAAACAGATTACATTATAAATAATTACATTAACAATCTTCCTTCAGGGATATTTTACCTTCTAATCTGCACTACAGGTTGCCTCCAAATTAATCTTCTTGAAATTTAATCTTTTATTAATATTTCTTCACACTACCTATCATTATTTCTCTCTCCTACTTCTTCAACTCATTCATCAAATATTTCAATTAGACAATAGCAATGTTCTGTTTAAGGGTAATGTTTCCATTTAATGGCACTAGTAACTTAAAATTTCTATGCTTAAGGTGAAAATATCTTAGATCTATCTGCTGTTTGACCAGGATACAGATGATTTTCACAATTATATAATCTATATTTTCACTTTCTTTTTTATATTATTAAAATAATTAGGGTGATAATGGTAATTAAATAACATATCCAGCATTTGAGATCCTCCTATATCATATGATGGGAAAATAAATACATCTAGCTATTTTGAAAATAGGACATTTAACTCTGCTAGAGTAACTTATTCTGCTATTAAGCTCTGATGAAAAACCTAATATCCATTTCCTAGAGCACAATAGTTATAATAGTAACACCTACCATTTATGACTACATTTTTTGCATGTTAACCACAATGCTAAATTCGCACCTCTATAGGAAATAGCTACTGTTATAATCCTATCTTTATAGATGAGGAATGCAAAACTGAGAAACACTGAGTAGCTCGTCCAAGGTTACCTTTGTAACAAGAAGTACAATGGATTTGAAAATGAACCTGGCCTGGTCATCTGCTCAATTAATGCCAGACTCTAAAGACCCATATGTTTTTTCTAAATGGCAGAGTTGGAAGAGTAATAGCATGACTACCTCAGCTTGTATTCTTTGATTCATTCTATTTATATGGAAAGCCACTGCAGTGAGGTACTGTTAATCAATTGATCAGTGAGTTTTTGCAAAGAAGATTTAATGCAAATTTCTTTTAGCATCACATGGGTACTTATTAAGTGCTTTCCAAGGTTATTTCTTTTTGACCATTATAATAGCATTTCCCTTAACATAGTACTTGCCATAGCATAGTATTCACTAAATATCTGTTGAATTAAACAGCTAAACTAATACTTTAAAGTAAGGAGCATCAGGTGACACATCTAGAGTGAGAGTAGGTATCCCAAACAGTTCATTCTTTGTTACTTTGTACAAAATTTGTAGTGACTCAACCTCCCAATAAGATCCATAAGAACCATAAAAATATTCTTTATGGACATAGATTATTAGAAGAGAAAATAATAACATTAAAATGTCACTATGATTTTCAGACTACAGATATACGTTAAGCTTACTACTTAAGGCACCAGAGATGTCCCAAAATGTGTCCGTTAAAATATGAGGTAAAAGTGGAATCTGAGGCTGGACCCTGGGTCTAATTACTTATTAAGCCAGGGATTCCAGAATACAGAGGTAAGTGGGGTGGTCTCATTGGCACAAAGATATAAAAGGAACCCCAACTCTATAGCAAGAATCCAAATACAGGCACCAGACAGCCAGTGCTACTTCTAACCTTGGTAATGAACCCAAGTTGATACAAGTTTTCTTGAGATGGAGAGTATCAGCTAACCATTCCCACCCCACTCCCAAATTAACTGCAAAATAATCCCCACATTGCCTACCATACAGCTGCCCAACCCATTTTCAGATGCCCATATGAAGCCATCCTTTGCAAACCCTAGGCTAATAGTCATGAGTCTCTCTTACCTCTACCCAATCCTGTTTTTATTTTTCAGTCAGTTGAAAGTGATAAAAAGGAAAAGCAGCTCTCTTTATTTTGAGACTGTTTCATTCCTAACTAACCTTTGAATAATGCTGGATAGCTATAAAGAGAAAAAGTTTTAAAATATTCAGGATTTTGAAAATCAAATTCAAGAGAGGAACTATATCCCATTTTCCAGATGAGGAAACTAAGACTCAGAAAAAGTGAGAAACGTGCCCAAGATCATGTAGTGAGTAGCAAAGCTAGTATTTGAGTTCTGTTTTCATACTGTGTACTCTTAATGTACAGAGAATAAAGCAGAAAGCTTTTCAAAATAAATGTTTAGAATTTGAAACAGATCTTATGGTGACAAAAAAAATCTAGTGACAAGATTGATTGTGGACATTCTGCTTGGACAAGGAGTCCAGCACTTAAATAGCTGGAACTAAAACAACAGATTGGGCTGTGAAGCTTGTGGGGTGGCACCAAACAGATTTTTCAAAGAACCTTGTTAAAAGAAACTATTATCTATTTGTAGAGCACTGAAGGAGGAGAGAAGGAGAAAAATTGTCTTTCACACATGCCATGGTGGTATAAAACTATTGGAATTTTTTGGAGTTGAAGGTTCAAATCATTTGTAAATTAGTTAAGCTATGACTGAGATTGTGCATAGCAGAGGGAATATGTGACCAATCAGAAACATCCCATTTTCATTGGTCATTGGTCATAACCTTCTGCAACTAAAGGATTGATTTAAAAAGACAAAAGCAGAAACATTTTTGCCAAGTCTTGACAATATTTTTTCCCCTCTTAAGAGTCACTGAAACACAAAAGAAGAAAAATTACAATGACTGAAGTCCAATTCATGAATAAATTTTGTTAAAATTATGTGTCAATAACAACCCTTTACACAATAAAAGACTGAGAAATGATCACGAATACAGGAATCTTAGGTGCGTAGCTAGAGATTTGGGAGCCTAATAACAATGCAATATGGATCCCTAAATTGCATCTCGGAGCAGAAAGAGTACATCAGTGGAAGAGATGGTAAAATCTAAATGAAGTTTAAAACTTAGTCTATATCAGTTTCTTAGTTTTTACAAATTTCCCATGGTAATACACAAAGGGATAATTTGTTGAGGAGTTTATGAGAACTCTGTGTAATTTTGCTTGCCAAATTCTCTCTCTTTTCAAAAGAGAGACAAAATTTCTTACAAATACAAAAAATTCAAAAAGCATTCAGGGTATTGGATATTCAAAAAAATTTATACATTGACATCAACTACATACTTAATAAATCCCCACTATGTGCTAATTAAATTCAGGTATATAAAAAATAAAAAACTAAATTCAGATATATATATATATATATAAAATTCCCTTCACTAAAACCATGATTAACATTTTTCAGAAAAAATCTCTATAGTAAATTGCCCAACAGAGGCACCTTATTAGCTGAATTATGTATGATACAACAAAATGAAAGATATAAGTTAAGATACAATTTGAATTCACCACAATCTTAGGAAAGAATGTAAATTCTAAAATGTGATAGATATTCAAGCAAAATCTTGATGTTAAATATAATGTGATAGTGAAGTTTTAATAGCTTATTTTGTAATGTATCTGGGGTAAAGAAGATATATATGCTCTAGCTACATGTAACTTGAACTACACATCAATGAAAAATATAAATTCAAGACTAATTTGTCCACCTCTTTACCTGAAAAACCAAAGAAATGAGTTAACTATTACTGTCCCAATTTGAAGTATTAAATAAATGAATAATTTGGAAATGAAACAAGGAAAGATCAAGAGAAAGAGGGAGAGAAGGAGAAAAGAGACAAGGTTAGAAAGCAGAAGACAGAGAGAGAACAGATTTGTTTAAAGCAGAAACTGACAGGGGCTTAATGTAATACACCATCATCTCTTCTCCCACTCAAAATGCTTAAAAAAGTGTTCCTGTTCCACAAATACTGAGTTTGGGTAATACTCCCACAGTTAAATAATGCTTTCTAAGAGACAAGAAAAATAATAGATTTGTCTATTTGGCCCTTAGTTAGGGAATAATCATTCTATTGGTCCCTCATTGAAAGTGACATCACAGAGAGACCATCCCCTCACTTTCTTTGTGGTTTCTTGTTATTTTTCATCAACACTGTTGGCCATGATGATCAGAACAATCTTAAGTATACCTCTGTTAGTCTCCCAGATCACCTTGCCAGAAGCCACATACAGGCACAATTGTTGCCATAAAGTATCCCTCCCCTTCATTACTGAACTATTTTATTGTAGTCAAGAGTATACAGTGGAAAAAGGAAAATCTTTTCAAGAAGTAATGTTTGATAAACTGGACAGTCACATGCAAAAGTATGAAACTAGATGATGCACAAAAATTAATTCAAAGTGGATTAAAGCCTGAGACGTGAGGTGTGGACCCATGAAATACATAGAAGAAAATACATGCAAAACACTCCATAGCACTGGCTTCAGTATTGTCATTGGAGACTTGACTCCAACAGCAAAGAAACAGAAGCAAAAACAAATGGAACTACATCAAACTAAAAATTTCTGCACAAAAGGAAAGTATCAGTAAAGTAAGAATATATCTTATTGAGTGGGAAAAAATATTATTTACACAGCATACATCTAACAAAGGGATTGATATCCAAGATGTATAAAAAGTAATACAACTCAACAACAACAGTGGCAATAATAAATGAACAGTTGATTTAAATGAATATTTCTCCAAAGAAGACATATAGATCACCAACATGCACATCCAAAAATGTTCATTACCACTTACTGTCAGGAAAATGCAATTCAAAACTGCAATGAAATATTGCCTCACACCTGTGAAAGTGGCATTTATCAAAAAAACCAGAAAAAAACAAGTGCTGGTGAAGATGTAGAGAAAAATGGAACCCTCATACAATCTTTATGGAAACAATATGAAGATTGCTTAAAGTATTAATATATGACCCACTATTTAATACAGCAATTTCATCTTTAGGGAGCTAGCTGAAGAATATAGAAACATTAATGAAAGGACTGAAAGGATATATTCACAACATTATTTACAAAAATCAAGATTTAGAAATCACCTAAGTGTCCATCCATCAATGCATAAGTGGATAAAGATATGGTATATATGCACAATAGAATATTATTCGGTTATAAAGAAAGATAGAATCTTGACATTTTCAGCAGCAGCATAAACTGGAACAGATGATGCTAAGCAAAATAAACCAGAACAAGAAAGACAAATACCAGATTTCACTACCATGTGGAATATAAATAAAGGAAAGAAACAGACAAAGCCATAGGGAAACAAATCTTTGTTCAGAAAAGCTAAGGGTCTTTGAATTCAAAAAACATTATCAGGAAAGGGGAGAAGGTTATTCACACACTGGAGTTCAATTGAGATAGCTAAATACTTATATTGAGTATTAATTCCTTTGATTATTGATGTTATATCTCAACAGCAGACTTGGCTATGACAACAGCTCCTCCCCCTTTTGAAGGTTTTCCAAGCACCCAGTGGAGATGAGTTTGTATTGTGAAAGCACTATCTGGAATCTTAACACAGCCAGTTTCTACTCCATATAATGGAAACTATTTGGACTGGAACTCAGGAGACCTAGTCATTAAGCCCTCCTAGCTTCATTTCCTTTTTGCCAAGTGCAACTAATTCTGCCCCCTGCTCTTTTTTCCTCACTTGTAGTGAATGAAATAACAGACTTGGAAAAACACTAAAACAAAATAAGGACTAGAAGTAACAACACAGATTCTGGAGTCAACCAACCTCTGTTTGTGGTTTCCTTGGTTACCATTTGGGAATTTGATTCCATCACTTGCCCTCTTGACCTCAACTTCTAAAAAGAGATATACCAACCAATTTTTTTTCACTAATTAAGAATTGAAGGGTATCATGCCTTCAAAAGTGAAAGCTCAGTGCCTGGTTCATGTGAGGCCTCAAGAAATGAGACCTTTAATTTGTCAACAGCCACTTGAATGTGATAATTACTTAAGAAAGCTGAAGCTTTCGCAAGGTCATTTAAGCATTTCCTTTCATTCTGTAATGTAACTACTATTCTTCCTTTCCTAAGTCCTCTGTTCTTTCTAAGTCCATTTGCACAGTCTTTGGCAGATAAACAGGGGAGCTAGTGCTAAAATCAAAGCTGCAGAAAAGGCTTGAGAACATGAGTCCGTCTTGTGTTGTGACTGAAAAGCAAGTGCTCAGAAGCCCCCAGACACCCCCACAAACCATAGCATGAACCTCTTCATCTCCTGATTACTCTGCATCCCAGAACAACTAAGAGATCAAAGAGCCACAAATAGGATAGGATTAATTGGAGACATTTCCTTTGATCCACTTTGAGATGAAGTATATGGGTTTAGGGGAGTTAAGGAATCAACAAATTTATTCTCTTGACCTTTCACTGGCTGCCATGCCATCTTGCTTCCTGTTTATTCTCCCAGAACCAGGAAGTAGAGAGAAGTAGACTGATGCCTGAATCAGTCATCCCAGGCCAAGAATTTGTACATCCCTGGGTTGGGTCTGGATCAGTCTATCCTTAACTCTGAGGTAAAGGACAACTTGGCCTTAAATCATGGGTTAAAAGGTCATTTTTAAAATGATTCTCATGGGAGAGAGATGAGATTACCCTGATAACATTGTGATAGACTAGAGGACTACACACCCCTCTGGAGAGGCACAATCTTCAGATACTGTAAACAGTAATAGTATCCAGTCTTAAGTAGTATTTTTCTGCTTTTGGATTCCCTCTCTTAAATTCATTAAATATCACAGCCATTTTTATCATATCGAAAAGTTTAGAGAAAGGGCTATAATCATACGTCGTGTAAATAAAATGAAGAAGGAAACATCTTACCAGATGAAAAAAAATGACCCACATTGTTTTGAAGTAGTTCAGAGTAAAAAGGGATTAGGAGCACTATCTATACATCAAGACAGAAACCAGCATGTCCCAGAAATTACCTAGGGCAGAGATCATGGTATACAAAGAGTTGGTTCAGGGTATTGCTTGCAGATTTTAAGCAAAAGGATAACCCCAATGACTGGACAGCTGTGGGTTATCTGGGTGATGCAATCATATGATAGTGACCTCAGAAGTTATCCAGCCTTGTCCACCAGACACTATGTCAAGACACTATGTCACTATGTCAAGGACATCAATAATCAATATTGATGTGAGGTTTGTGACATTAGCTCCATTTTACCGGTGAGGGTCAAAAGCTGAAGCCACCTATTTAAGACCCCATTATAGGCATATCATAATGTAGGACTCAAACACAGGTCTGTATGTTTCCAAACATTAGCTACTCACCATATACCCAGTATGCAACAGGACATCCAACCCAGAGTTTTTTGTTGCACCCTGCATTTACCAGGGTTTCCTGCCAATAATTATAGGAGATTTCCTGTTTTATAACTTCAAGTGGGACTTGGAGCCGGAATGGCAGTTATAAGTTATTGACTGCTGCTTGGTGAGACTGCAGAGATGCTTACAGCAGACACTGTAACAGGCAAGGAAGAGCATGAGATGCTCATGATGATGAAGGAGTGGATTGAAGGTAGAGAATGGCAGATAAGATGGGGGTGAAGTGGGATTACTGGGGATGCTCTGTTGAGAACATTCAGTACCCACTCCCACCAATATCAGAAATAACATTATTTCCAAAGAAATTATCTACTAGTACTATCCACCAGAATTTTCTGCAAGAATGGAATTATTCTATACTAGCCACTCATGGCCACTGAGTACCTAAAATATGACTAGTATAATGGAGAAAATAAATTTTTTACTTCATTTAATTTTAATTCATTTAAATTCAGATTGCTACATATTTTAATTCATTTAAATTCAGATTGCTACATATGGACAGTAACATACTGGGCAGGGCAGGTACAAACCATATTTCTGCTGCCTGATATGGTTTTGTCCAAATTGTGAGTCAGGGAGCTAGATTCCCATTGTTCAAATGAATTAGTATACTCTCTAGCACGAACTCTGAAATTAGATTATCTGGGCTTGAATCACATCTCTTCCATTTGCTGCCATATAAATTTTCTGTGCCACAGTTTCCTCATCTATAAAATGGAGATTAAAAACTATAGTTACCTCATATGGCTGTTGAGAGGATTAACAGATTGGAGGTTTCTGAGAGTTATTTACACAGTCTAGAATGTATTAAAAAATTAGTAAATGTTAGTTGGACATGCATCTATTCAGCCAATATTTTAACTTTAATATGGGCTATATTAAATGATAAGGACACAGATATAAATAAGATATATTTGTACCCACAGGAAATATTTTACTGCTGCTCTATCTTTAGGATTTTTATTTATTTCACTGCCCCTGATCCAGTGAGCCAACATTGTTTGTGTATGAGTCCTATGAATCTGAATTGTAGATCTAGATTAGCATTACCCGCTGTGTGCATGTATGTGTGCACTTGTGTGTACTTATCTAGAACACTGCCTGGTACATGATAGGCACTCAAAAAACAATAATATTTTCTTTTTCTTTTTGGGTGAGATTGCATGACACAGAACGCTAAATGGACCACATGTGTCTGCGTTCTTCGTCTCCTACGTACTGTACTCTCTGCCTGGACAAGTAGGCAAATAGGGTTGATGGTTTTCTTCTCTCCCCTTGACTGTAAATCAGTCTAATGACATTTGAGAGTGTGAGGATCCCAGGGATAGCAGGTGTCCCTCTCAAGGCCAGATTTCCATCAAATTACCCACAGCATCATTTATTTAATCTAATCAATATTACATACATAAAAGAATTGGTTGTTGTAGTTTCCCATCCACTGGCTTTCTTTTTTCTTTTCTTTTTCTTTTTTTTTTTTTTTTTTTGAGACTAGGCTTTGCTATTTTTGCCTGTGGAACTGCAGGGTCACGTTGCCCAGGGTATCACAGACTCAAGCAATTCTCAACCTCAGCTTCCCAGGTAGCTAGGATAACAGGCTTGTGCCAACACACCCATGTTTGACCATAGATTGAAAGAAAGAGAAACTGAGTATTGTAGATTTAGTGTGAGCACTAGACTGACTTTTCCTGAATCTCTGTGTTTAGGATGTGAGCCATTATGCTCCCTTCTTTGCAGGTTTGAGTTGAGTTTCTGCTTTTAACCAAATAACCATCACCAAAGCAGAATGCTTCCCTGCCATTTCCACAGTGCTGAGAGTGTTGTTTCTGACAACTCTGCAGATGCCCCACACTTTATTTCCTCATAGCCACCTCTGGACCCAATCATAAAAAACCCAAAGGCAAAAAAGTCTCTCACATACTCATGGCAGCAATTGGAAGCATGTCCTGTGTGGAACTGATCCTAAGAAAGAATTCCAAAGTGAACCTTGTTTATGCAATTTAAACACTTAAGATAAGTGCAGGTTGAGTTTGAGAATGTTTCTGGGGCTCTTAGCTGTCTAACCTGGGATAGAAGGGTCAGAACTTTTGTCAATGAAAAATAGGCTGACAGCAAAATAACCTAAGAACAAAACCAGCTCTTATTCTCAGCACAGAGAAAGTGTGGAGTCAGGACTCCAAGTGACAAATTAGTGACTTTGCATTTATTTAACGGTTTCTAAAACAATAACTTTAGCAGCACAGGAGACCTCACCCATTTCTGGTTTTGAAATCAATAGACTAATAAAAGTAATCTTTAAAAATAACTTTCCTGTCTTAAATATATTATTTCCCATTGAGCTGCAAGCAGAAGCAAATTATTATCTGGAATCTGACTCATTTTTTTATGGATTGAAACGAAGACAGACAGAAGCCGTGGTATACTGGGTGGTTATTTGCCTGAATACGCTGCCCAGGAGTTTCACTCCTGAGTGGTATTCCAGTCCAGGGTTTCTAACTCTCCATGGTGCACAGCTCCTCCTCCCTCAGGTGGGGAAAGGGACAGCCACTGCTCTCTTAGGGGTCACTTTGCCAGGAGGGATGCATCAGGTTTTCACTTCCTGTTTCCATCAAACTGAAACCTGGAACCTGATAATAAGCAGCAGGGATTGGGAGTGCAGTGAATGATACTTGGGACAGGTCTGGGAAGTCTGCTGGGTCAAGAGGCTGCTTAGATTATCCTGGAATTGAGTAAAGAGAGGGAGGAAGCCCATCTTTAGTAAAAGGCAACCCCTAGGACTGATTATGATTTGTGGAAAGTATAATTTTGGGGGAATGTGGATACTTTTTCATCCTGACTCCTTCAGAATAGCCTGGTTACTAAAACCCCATTTTGCATCCTTTCCTATATATGTATATAAGTATCATTTCTTCTTTTAGAGGGTCCTTCCAGTACTTCCTGTACTAGGAATAATCTGGGGTATCTTTCCTGTTGACTCCATTCTTGTATCATAGAAATGAAATCTCTCTAAAAAATGAAATATTTCTCTAAAAAGAGTGGACGTAGGCAATCTGTACAACTCCTTTCTAGGGTATTTGACAAAAATGCATATTTCAGATACTCACAACAGACCTAATATTTTAAAAACTTGAAGATGGAGCCCAGAAATCACTACATTTCAGATTTTGTTTCCTGGCATACTTTGTGCACACTGAAATTTAGAAACCATAGCCCACTGGTTAAAGTTTCCAGGGGTAGATGGGAAGTAGGCCCTCTTCTCACCATTCACTGACATCTCAAGGAAGGCTTGGAAGGTGTGGAATTCAAACTTGATTGAGAGAGGAATTTTAAAAAAACAGGCTTGTTGTCCTGTCTTTTCCTTCCCTCCTTATTGTCAAAGCAATGAGTTCTATTTATTTCTAGTTCATGGTGAGAGATTTAGATGAAAATTCAAGCTCTAAGCTCCTTAATGCAACTGAAAGTCATTTTTATGAAATCTTTGATTACTGCTGTTTTACAGACTTTGAAGATATGGCTTTTCCTCCTGCCACCAGAAATGGCAGTGTATGTGAAAATCGTTGTATTGCAGAATATAACCTGAATTTTTTTGGTAATAGAGACAGTGGTTATTTGATAGCCTTGTCTTTTGTGCTCTGAGACTAAATAATGCCTGTGGGAGGGACAAATGACAAATGAAAACCTTGTTTTTAGCTTGCTAGCTGCAGTTTGGAAAGACTTGGAAACAGAGACTGGAAGTCACAATGGGATATGGAATGAAAAAGTATTTACAAGTTCAAAATGAACGAAAATCTTTTCTAGGAAACAGACGAGATCACCTATAAATTGTCCATACAGTATTTGAATCACATCTCAGAGACGTACTACAAAGTTGAACTCACAAGTTCAATTTTTTTAAAGTGTAAAGATTGAAAAACCAGACCAAAGAGGGTATCCTGTGCTATGTTTTCGTTGGCAATATATCCATTAGGAGTATGGTAAGCTGGTATAAAAAGCTAGTATGAAAGGATTATGATAAATCTGTTACATTTCTTGAGCCTTTAAACTAATATGTCAGAATGGTGCTACAAAGTTAACTTACCTGAAACATGAAGTAATTTGTCCAAGAAGCTTGCATTTATCGGGTAATGTGACTAGGTTCACTGTGGTAGAGGATTTGACTCAAATATTTTAATGATGATTGTTGTAATGAAGAGAATCTATCTACTAGCAAAAAGCACTTTTAGAATGTCATTTGTCCTACCATTACTAAGGCTTCTAAGAGCACAAATTTGTATAAGACTTGTTGGGGAAAAGATAAAACTTACAAAGCACTTAGTGTCTGCAAAGATTTAGCTAGTACCCCGTATAAACATGGTGTTTATCAGCATTATTATCAATATTTATTGTTATGATCAATACCAGTATTCTGAATATAAGTGAATGGCCAGGTAAAATGATATCACACAGATAGGTGGAGATATGTGAAGAAGAAGGGTTTATCACTTGCTTGTCAAATTTAGACTTGCAACAGGGGTGTGGAGGATTTGGAGAAGACATACAGACACTTGTAAGAGAGATGTGAGTAAGAGATAATGAAAATTGTTATCTTGTTTCCTACTTTGATTCTGTTCATTTTGTTCCAGTTTTCTGGGATCTGCTTCAGAAACCCATTCTTACCTGCTTTCTCCTCCTCACCAGAAAGTACTGTAGATTTGTGACAAGTTTTCAGGCTTCAGAGGCCCCACTTCTGGGTAACCCTGTTTGGACGAGTGTTTGTTCATGAGAAAATGGGTAATTTTGGGTTTTACCTTGAAACTATTTTCTTAATTTTATTTGGAAACTGTTGTTCTTTCTTCTCTTGTTTTCTCTTATTAATTCATTCTAATTCTATTAAAATCTTTATACACTACCAGTCAGCTTTGCTTTTGTGTGCATGCATGGCCAGATTCCTTATGAGCATGCAAGTGTGGGGATCCTTGGGTTCCTTTTGATCACGCACGAACATTGCCTTGAAACCTGTCTGCAACCACAGTAGAGACATTACTTTCAGTCACAGAGATTTTCATCTGCTCACTTTCTGTGCTGTATTTTCCATCTTCCAGACATTCAGACTGTATCCCATTGTCTATTCTGCTTTTCCAGTTCCTAATACTGTTCACATATGAATTCCAGCTATTCCTCCTAGTTGAATCCATAGGACCCAAGACTTACAATTCTATCCTTGGACTTTAAAGAAGATATTATTTTTCTTTTTTGGCCATATTCCCAAGTGTTTTTGTTCGACTCAAAAAATTTCACCCATTCAACTATATATTTTTCAGGCTCTAACAAGGACCTAGCACATAATAAGGGCTCAATATATGCTTATTAAATCAATGAAAAAAATACATTCAAAATTTGAGTTATTTGATAAGCATTATTAGAAGCCCTATACACCTGTCATGAATTATAAGGATTATAAGTTTCATCAAAATTAACTTAAATAACAGAGATACTGGTCCCAGTGGTTGAAAACACATCCACATTTTAATTAGCAGAATGAAATGCCTTTGAGGCCTTGCAATGTACATTCAGGGTGTGTATACTAGAACTCTTGGCTCTCTGTACAGTTTCACACGTAATTCTTGTCACTTTGCATCCCCTAGCTTGAAAATTGGCACAAGTTAAAAGGGATCTCTGGGGTAAGAGAAAACTCTGATTCCCTGGTATGTTCCAACAGGGACAGGAAGATTGCAATATTATTTCCTGCCAGTATTTAAATTATGGATATTTTGGTATGATTATAAGGAAGCAAGGTAACCAGAGAATCAAATAATACAGGATATTGAAAACATAGATTATTGTTTTTCATCTTTTTCTTCTCAAGCTGATCTGTTTTGTCTTTGCAGAAGAAAATAAGGCAAGGAAGAAGGAAAATCACTTTGGGAAACTTAAATCCACAAAATCATAGTGAAAGAAAATTTGTTCTAACTTAGTCAATCACACCATCCAAATACATAACTCTGGTCTGGTTTCCTTGGAATTATGGGGAAATTATTGATTAGCTTAAGTTCTTTTCTAAGGTTGAAAAAGTAAAAACACCCAGTTTGACCCTCCCACCCTAAGTAAATACGGTCTAGATTTAAGTAGATTCTTTAGTAACCCACCCCTTTGAAATATTCCTAGTAAAACACACAGTTTTAAAAGAATTTCTAATTCAGAACAATAACTGAGGTAAAATAGACTTCCATTTAAGTTTCTGAAGTGAAATAAAAAAGCTTAAATTTTATGGCATCTTTTTGTAGTAATCTGAAACATGGTTTTTGTTATGTTAATGAATACACACTACTATGTGAGGACTCACTATATTTTCTTTTCATACAAAGGCACTTTCAGACAGATTAGGTTAGGGCAAGACTACCTTTCTCATCACCATTTTATAAGTAAATCTTCTAACACTCAACATATGTTAGTTAG